>JAODXP020000012.1:19555416-19557916 GCA_027497455.2 Sardinella longiceps | reverse complement strand
CAAGCCAATCAGGGTGAGGTTTATTGTCATGGAGGTGTTTCCATGCAGGAGCAACAGAAAGCAGCGAGGGTAGAGCTGCTGCTCTGCTGAACAGCAGCAGACTTGCTCCCGCGATATCTTAAGGCATCTGCCGTGCAGAAAGAACGGACATTCTCAGCAAGTTGGACAGCTTTTCACCCAAATTGTACCACGTGTAGCGCAGGCTGCTGCTAGATTTCGAAGGCGCTCATTATTTCAAAAGTGAAAAACATTAACGATGCCTCTGCAGTGTTGCGCTGCATGTGGTCACATGACACAGACGTCTATGCCCACAGCAGGTACCGGTGCTACTAGGGGTCATGGAAGCTTTTCCCAGGATGTTTGCACTCTTCTGCTACCATTTTCTGCTTCACAGTTTGTATTTGCACAATTTAGAATCCTCATCCCACTCTTCTACCCCCCCCTCCACCCCTCCACATGGACCGGTCCGCTCTTCTACCCCCCCCCCCCCCAGATGGACCAGTCCACTATTCGACCCCCCCCCCTCCACATGGACCGGTCCGCTCTTATACCCCCCCTCCACATGGACCAGTCCACTCTTCTACCCCCCTCCACCCCTCCAGATGGACCGGTCCACTCTAACAGGTTCAGCTGGAGGCCTTTGGAGCAATACTGTGGTAAATACTTCCAGCTTTATAAACTCTGCTTCTACTGTGGTAAATACTTCCAGCTTTATAAACTCTGCTTCTGGACTTACTGTAAACTGCTGAATTGTGTGCTGGTTATTTACAAACATGCAGCTGCTCCTCTATAGCCTCTCTCCTCTGCTGGAGAGAGAGAGAGAGAGAGAGAGAGAGAGAGAGAGAGAGAGAAATAAAGAGAGACAAAGAAAGAAAGAGAGAGAGAGATAGGGAGAGGGGGAGATGGAGAGAGAGAGTATGAGGCTGTCCAATGCTCCACTGCGGCCATTTTCCAACCTCCTGATTAAGCCCCCATTTACGTGTGATTAGTTTAGGCCTTTAAAAAGCCTGTTTCTAATGCTGCTTGTGTCGTTTAATGGTGGTTTTGAACAGTGTGTGATTAGTTTAGGCCTTTAAAAAGCCTGTTTCTAATGCTGCTTGTGTCGTTTAATGGTGTTTTTGATCAGTGTGTGATTAGTTTAGGCCTTTAAAAAGCCTGTTTCTAATGCTGCTTGTGTCGTTTAATGGTGGTTTTGTTTTTACAGTTTTTCTCAGTCGCTTTGGCACAATTCTCGAATCATCCTTACTTTTTGCAAAACAGTAAGTGCATTTCTCAAAACAATTTGGACAAATGGCAAAACACCATGGATTGACTGCAAAAGCAAGTCTCTTGCTCAAAATCCTTAATTCATCTCTCAAAATTAAATACTTGTGTCAATAAACATGTCAGTCCATCAGAGGGAAAAGTTCTTGTGTTGTCATGTGTGAACATAACAGTCAAATTGTTTAGTCATGTTGTCAATGTAATAGTGCACATATGAGGAGTTTTCTGATGTAAACTATGGTTATAAACCTTATATAAACTATAACATTTTGGTGATAAGTATTGTATGTTGTAAATGACACCTTAGTGTATGTGAGAGATTGTGTGAACAGAATGGAGAAGATTCAAAATTACGCTGCTACTTTCTCTACAGCAATTTGTTGACAAACTATGTCATTGTGCTACAGAAAGGAAAAGACAGCGCTACAGCACTAAAAAAGCTAAATGTGAACATGGACAATCTCGTCGTTATATGCATCTGTCCTTGACCTATTTTGTTCAGCCATTTTGCATGTAAAGACTTATATTATGAACCAATGCCTAAATGTAATGGGGTGTGAGACAATTCAACAGAGAATTGTACACAAGTTTTTGCATGGATGTACCAATGCATTTGCAATTTGCTGAAACCAATGAGAAATTGCTATTTTATTGTGCACAAGTGACACGATGATGTGAAGATTGACGAAGTAGTTTTGAGGATTTCAGTTCTGATCTGAGAAATGTACCAAAGCGACTGAGAAAAACTGTAACAGTGTGTGATTATTATAGGCCTTTAAAAAGCCTGTTCTCATGCTGCTTGTCCCGTTTAATGATGTTTTTTGTGGTCTTAGCAGTGCCTTCCAGGCAGGGCTACCTTTAAGACACTCCCCTTAGTTTAGGGTTAGGATGAGGGTTGGTTGAGGGGGCTATGGTTGGGAATAGGGTAGTTTTAGCCTTTTAGGCTGTGCTGCCTGTAAGACACTCCCATTGAGGGCAAAAAAGAGTAAAGATTTGCTTTGCTTTGCTTGGCTTGGCTGCTGCTGCTGCTGATGATGAGGAGCCTCCTGCAGCTGTCAGTGACTCCATGTTTCCAGTGAGTTATGAGATCACACTTCTCCCCTCCGCCAGGGAACACGGCTCACGCCGCTCATGGATCTCGCTTCTCCCCTCCGCCAGGGAACACATCTCACGCCGCTCATGGATCTCGCTTCTCCCCTCCGCCAGGGAACACATCTCACGCCGCTCATGGATCTCG
>JAODXP020000012.1:19537916-19545416 GCA_027497455.2 Sardinella longiceps | reverse complement strand
ACCGCCGTCTTTTTCTCCTCCACGCAGTTCCCCATTGACTCCTCCCCCTTCTCCTCGTCCTCTCGCCCGGGGCTCGCTTTGGCCGTCTCCATGGCGACCTTCTCTTTCTCTTTCTCCTTCCCTTTCTTCTCCTCCTTCTCCTCCTCTTCTGCAGCGTTCCTCTTCACCTCCTCTCCATTCATCCCTTCATTCTCCACCTCTCTTTCTTTTTTCTCTTCCTTTCCTTGTCCACCTTTCTTCTCCTTCTCTTTCTCCTCCACCTTCTCTCCTCCATCATCTTTCGTTCCTTTGCTCTGTCCATCAATCTTGTCTTTCGTCTCGGCCTTTTTCTTGTCCTCGTGTTTGTCCATCTCATTGGCCGTCTGGTTCTGTTTCTCCTGCAGCTTGGACACCAGACCCCTAGTCTTACTGTCCACACTCCTCCGCACCTCCTCTCTCTTCACTCTCTCCTTGCTCTCCTCCTTCTCTCTCTTCTCCTCCAGCTTGGAGATCAATCCTTTCATCTTGCTGTCGTCCCTCCTCCTCCCTTCATCCCTCTTTTCCTTCTCTCTATTCTCCTCTTTCTCTTTCTTCTCCTGCAGTTTGGAGATCATCTGCTGGGTCTTACTGCTGCTGCTGCTGCTGCTGGAGTCTTTGTTGTCTTTGGAGTCGGTGCTTTTCTCCACCTTTGCATCGTTGTTGCGGCTCTCCTCCCTGCGCCACCTGTGAGAGGAACCCCCTGCTGCTCCCGCTCCCGTCGGCTCCGATGATGACGCTGACGCTGACGCTGCAGAGCTCCGGCGGTTCCTGGCGTCCATCTTGTTTTCCTGGGAGCTGGAGATGCTCTCCTGCCTCTGTAGCTCCTCCCTCTTCTCCTGGCTCCACCCCATCTTACGCAGGTACTCCTGTTTACGGCTCTGCTTCTGGTCCGCCTGCAACACACACACACACACACACACACACACACAGATCAGTGATCTATCTTACGCAGGTACTCCTGCTTACGGCTCTCCTTCTGGTCCGCCTGCAACACACACACACACACACACACGCGCACACGCGCACACACACACACACACACACACACTCAGATCGGTGGACACAGATATGACATATGACTGTTTCTTATGCAGATACAGATACTCTTGCTTACGGCTCTCCTTCTCATCCGCCTGGAACACACACACACACACACACACACACACACACACACACACACACACACACACACAGTGGAAACAGCTCAAACACATCATAGTTCAAATGTGAGCTCAAACTGTGTGATGGACTGCCTCTCTCTGTAGTTTTCAGGAAGAAACACACATTTCACACTGATGTTATTTGAATAACGATGTTATTTGAATACTGATGCCACACGTACTGTTCTGTTGCCATAAAGACTTCACTTCCTGAGTGTTTCCTAACCTCTCAGGTGTGAGCTGAACACTGACAGACAGAAAGCCATCTGCTCTGACAGCAGCAGATAAAGATAAAGAGTGTTTCTCAAAGTCCAGAATGCTTCCTAGGTAGCACACTCGCCTTGGAAGTCATACACTTCAAAAACTAGGCTCCATCAGTGCATCCTTGAAAAATCTATGAACAAAGGCCTCTGTCCAGGATGCTTGACTTTGGAACAGTACTTGGCGACAGACAATGACGTGAAATGCTCGAAAAAGAAGCCTTCCAAGCAGCCTTCCAAGCAGCCTTCTAAGCACGCTTCCTCCACTTTGAGAAACGCTGAGTCTGTCTGGACTGAAACCTGTGTGGACTGAAACCTGTGTGGACTCCACAGGTGTCTCTCACTCTCTGGCATACAGGACATGGGGGCGGTACTTAGGGGCCCCAAGCATACAGGACATGGGGGCGGTACTTAGGGGGCCCCAGGCATACCGGACATGGGGGCGGTACTTAGGGCCCCAAGCATACAGGAGATGGGGGCCCTTCACCTCCCATAGCACCTACATAAACCATATTGTTATAATCTTCAAGCAACTTTCATTAATATAATTCTTTGTGTTGAAATTAACATTTTCTAACTCTGTCATATTTTATTGAAAAACCTCAGCACCTTAACTACTAAAACGATTAAATGGTCATTATTAGGAGCCCTTTCAGCATGGGGCCCCAGGCTATTGCTTGGTTTGCCTGTCCTGTTGCAATGGCTGCCGTGTGAATATTATGGTCTATTGCTTGGTTTGCCTGTCCTGTTGCAATGGCTGCCGTGTGAATATTATGGTCTATTGCTTGGTTTGCCTGTCCTGTTGCGCCGGCCTTCCTGCTCCCTGCATAGAACACAGAGTATTACTGACGCTCTTCAGCACTTCTTCGGCAACCGTGCTTATATATCAGGCCTGGGATACTGTGTGGACTGTGTGTGTGTGTGTGTGTGTGTGTGTGTGTGATATCTGTGGTTACATATCAGGCCTGGGATACTGTGTGGACTGTGTGTGATGACACTGTGTGTGATGTCTGGTATGTGAGTGGTGTGTGTGTGATGTCTGTGATGTCAGTGGTGTGTGTGATGTGTGTGATGTGTGTGTGTGATGTCAGGTATGTGAGTGGTGTGTGTGGCGTGTGTGTGATGTCTGTGATGTCAGTGGTGTGTGTGATGTGTGTGATGTGTGTGTGTGATGTGTGTGTGTGTGGTGTGTGTGATGTGTGTGTGTGTGATGTCAGTGGTGTGTGTGATGTCACTGTGTGTGATGTCAGGTATGTGAGTGGTGTGTGTGATGTGTGTGTGATGTCTGTGATGTCAGTGGTGTGTGTGATGTGTGTGATGTGTGTGTGTGATGTCAGTGGTGGTGTGTGTGATGTGTGTGTGTGTGATGTCAGGTATGTGAGTGGCGTGTGTGTGATGTCTGTGATGTCAGTGGTGTGTGTGATGTCACTGTGTGTGATGTCTGTGAGGTGTGTGTGATGTCTGTGAGGTGTGTGTGATGTCTGTGAGGTGTGTGCAATGTGTGTGAGAGATGTGTGTGTTACATAAGAGTGTTTGGTGTGCCATGAGTTGGTGTGGGATGTGTGTGAGAGATGTGTGTGATGTGTGTGAGGGATGTGTGTGTTACAGAGGAGTGTTTGGTGTGGCGTGGGCGTGTGTGATGTGTGTGAGAGATGTGTGTTCTACAGAAGAGTGTTTGATGTGGTGTGTGTGTGTGTGTGATATGTGTGAGTGATGTGTGTGTTGTGTGCAAGAGCTGTGTTACATGAGCATGTTTGATGTGGTGTGGGTGGGTGATGTGTGTGTGTGTGTGTGTGTGTGTGTGTGTGTGTGTGAGTGTGTGTGATGTCATGTTTGATGTGGTGTGGGTGGGTGATGTGTGTGAGTGTGTGTGTGTGTGTGTGTGTGTGAGTGTGTGTGATGTCATGTTTGATGTGGTGTGGGTGTGTGTGTGATGCGAGTGCTGTCTGATGTATGTGTGATGTGCGTGTTACATATGCATGTTTGGTCTGGTGTGTGTGTGTGTGTGTGTGTGTGTGTGTGTGTTACATGTTTGGTGCTGCGTGGGCGTGTGGCGTGCTCAGTTCAGCTTTGTTTGTTTACACTGAGGGAGAGCACAGCAAGCTGTTATACGGCGCAGAGCGAAACACACACACACACACACAGCGACTGGACTGGATGTTTGATTTGCGAGTCCCAGAGTGTTTTGCAAAGCAAAGCAAAGCGAAGGGAAGCTCTGCTCTGCTCTGGCCTGCGTGTCCTTAAAAGGCAGTGAGCTGAGCGAAGGGGCAATCACCCGCGGCATTCCTACAGGCAACAATCACAGACCGCGCCGCACCGCATCACACTCTGCACCGCCAGCGCCTACCCCACACTAACACACACACACACGGCCACCACACACACACACACACACACACACACACACACACACACACATACACCGGGAACTGCATCTTTTACTGATGGACGCGTCCAACAGATGCATTTAAACTCTGTCCAGGGGAATTGTGTGTGTGTGTGTGTGTGTGTCCATTTGAAAGTTGTTGGCGGAGAAAGGGTCACGCTGATGTTTACTGAAACATGTTCCTTCACACACTCAGACACACACACTCAGACACACACACTCAGACACACACACACACACACACACCCCTGGGAGGAACGAGAGCCAGGGATGGATTCAGCCTTTGAGCAGGACTGACGTCATGCGGGGGGATTTTAATGACCCAAGAACACAAGATGGAAGATCAGGATGGTAAGACCAGTAGAGTCAGCAGTGATGGAGAGAAAAGGCCTAAATTAATTTATCCATATCATTATTGCAGCAGAAAAGGCCTACAGTTAAATGAATCTGTCCTACTCATTATTACATCACAAAAGGCCTAAATAAATCTATCCTACTCATTATTGCATCACAAAAGGCCTAAATTAATCTATCCTACTCATTATTGCATCACAAAAGGCCTAAATTAATCTATCCTACTCAAATTTTGTGCATCAAGTCCAGTCATGTTTATTAATTATCAGCTGCCGTTAAGGAAGAAATGGATTCACGACTAAGATAAGAAACCTAGGCAAAGGAAAATGGAAAAAACAATCAATTTTATGCACCATCTATTGGACATTGATCATTCAGTATATCATCAATTGGACTTATTGATCATCTATCACCTGATTTGCTCCAAGGACTCTGATAATATTGTCATGTCAGTCACAATGCAGTCCAATGTCGGCCTACTGGAAGGTCTGGCAAAGGAGCACCCCCAGATCAGGAGGCCTAGCGATCCCAAGGCCCTAACCCTAACACACACACACACACACACACACACACACACAGGCCTTACCATCCCAAGTCCTTCACTCCACACACCTTAATTTCCTTCAAGATAAATAAAGTGAGCATTTATGTCTGTCTTTCTCACACACACACACACACACACACACACACACACACACACACACCCTCTCTAACCCTTGGCCTCAAGGATCAGGTGTGATGGGCGTGTCCACCAGATGACGCACCCTGTTCACCATCTCACCTAGCAAAACTGTCTGGGCTTAGAATGTTATACATGGTGTGTACATGGGTTAACTAATCCCTAGTTTACAAGGTTAATGGAATCCTTTATTGATTGAATCAAACACAATTAAAGCCTATATAAATATATTTTACACCTCAATATGAATATCAACACTTATATTTACTTATACACATCGAGGGATCTCCTCGAGTTGTGTGTGTGTGTGTGTGTGTGTGTGTGTGTGTGTGTGTGTGTGTGTGTGTGTGTGTGTGTTTGATACCTTGGCCATACCTCAATAGATGCGTTTCTTTGGAGGGATCTCCTCGAGTCGTTGCTGGCTGCGTCCGACTTTGCGTGGCGCGTGCTCTTGGCGCCCTGTGAATCCGTTTGGTCCACGAGCGTAACTTCGCTGGGGTCCGGTCCCGGGACCATCATCACCTCCTTCTCCACCTCCTCGAGCTCCTCCGGAGACAGGTTCGACAGCAGGTTGTCGATGTCCGGGTCCTCACTGACCATGCGTCCCAGCTTGGTCAGTCCCCGGACTTTTCTCCGGTTCAAGTAGTCTTGAGACATCTTCTTTCGGGAGGCAAACAAATCTGCTCCAAAGAGACGAACAACTTACTTACTCCACCGGGGCTGACCGTATATTCCTTCCCTTTATTCGCAATATTCCAGTGTGGAAATGTATATATATATATGTATATTTTAGCTCAGACAACGCTCCGGTGAACCCAGTCCTGCCCACGGACCGTTACGGGACCTCTTGGTTGGGAGCGGAGGCAAACTCACACGAGCTTACGCCCGTGCCTCTCATCATCCGTCTGGGACGCTTGGACATTCCAAGAAATCCACGGCGAGCTCATGCCCATATTTAGAGCAGAGTCCACGGTCCTTTAAAGGAGCTCGGTAGGGTGGGGGATAGTTTAGTTTACCCAAAACTACCCAGCATTGCACTGCCTCAGAGCGCAGCTTCCTCTTGCTATTAATAGACACGATTACTTTTCATAGGGGACTGGATGTTTGTTTTTTCTCTCCATGAAAACATCTGAGGTTGGCCAATGGCTTTAGTAATTCCATGCGCACATAAGTGACCTTTTTCTGTCTAAAAGCCTGATCATAGTGCAGCTTTTATAGTGCATAGAGCTTATGGCCAGTGAGGGAAAACTGCTTAGATTTGGAGTTCATGTTGATGAAATCAAATAAATAAATAAATCAAATAACATTTATAAGGTGAGAGGAAACATTTTAAGTATGAGGCAGATTTGTTTGGGCAAGTAAACTCACACCACGACCCTCTGGAAGAGAATAGTCCATTTACACAATCTTATATTATTCCCCCTACTTCTGCAGATACAGTTTCAGCATCAAGCATCTTACAGAAGGAGAGGATTCTATAAGTTTCAGCATCAAGCATCTTCCAGAAGGAGAGACTCACATTATTCAGCCTACTTCTACAGCATCTTCCAGAAGGAGAGACTCACATTATTCAGCCTACTTCTACAGCATCTTACAGAAGGAGAGACTCACATTATTCAGCCTACTTCTGCAGCATCTTACAGAAGGAGAGGCTTACAGAAGGAGAGGCTTCTCTCTTTGGAGTTAAAAGCCTGAGTGTATAGTTACAGTATTCTTCAGAAATCAGACACACACACACACACACATACAAGAGCAAACAGGTTTATTGAAAAGGAGGGAATTAAGGTTTGTTATCTGACCAGGTCAGTCTCGAGAGCAAACAGGTTTATTGAAAAGGAGGGAATTAAGGGTTGTTATCTGACCAGGTCAGTCAGTCTCGCTGCTGCTGCTGCTGCTCTGCAGGTCCAGTCTGGTAGTTCTGAGCTTCATCATCATAAAACTGTAAATGCGCATCATCATGTTATGTTGTCTTCTGTCCGTGCCCTGCGTCCCTTCACCTGTCCGTGCACTGAGTCAGAGGAGTCCCTTCACCTGTCCGTGCACTGCGTCCCTTCACCTGTCCGTGCACTGAGTCAGAGGAGTCCCTTCACCTGACCGCTACATAGGACAGCACACCTGTGCCTGATGGTTAGGCAGGTCAGCACACACCTGTGCCTGATGGTCACACAGGTAAGAACACACCTGTGCCTGACGGCCGAGAACCAGGTAAGAACATACGTGTGCCTGACGGCCGAGAACCAGGTCCGATCTCATATAATCTGGACCCAGAACCAGGTCCGATCTCATATAATCTGGACCCAGAACCAGGTCCTATCTCATATAATCTGGACCCAGGCTGGCGGGCCAGTGTTACATTCCATAGAGTTATTTGAGATCATTAACAAATAGAAAGCATTTTACAATTGACCTCATAGATGTGAAAACAAGACAGAATCATCATCATCATCTTCATCATCATCATCATCAGAACATATTCCTAGCACGCACACACACACACACACACACACACACACACTTGTAGTGAGGAAGAGCACAGGTTCCTACTGAGCTCCAGAGTGGTGAGGAGAGAGAGAGAGAAAGCAGTGTGTTCTATGCCGCTCTGCAGTACTCGACACTATCCAAGCAGCCCTGTGGGGGTGAGGG
>JAODXP020000012.1:19515829-19523329 GCA_027497455.2 Sardinella longiceps | reverse complement strand
TGTGTTCTCTTCAGTGGAAAGGATGTGTGTGTGTGTGTGTGTGTGTTCTCTTCAGTGGAAAGGATGTGTTGAAAGATGATTACTACTCCACTCAAAGCCCACTAATGCCGCTGCGCAAAGGGGTTCTGGGTTCAGTGCACACACACACACACACACACACACACACACTGTCCAAAGCCCTACTTGCCCTATGAAAACACCCCCATCAAACAGGAAACGCCAAAGTCAACAAGTGGCAGCTAGAGCTCCACTGCATAGACAATGCACACACACACACACTCGGTGGGAAAGGCATTTCTGTGGCTGCAGACGACACGCGGGTCACGCGGGTCACGGAGGCAGCACCTGCTCGGGGTCTCGAGTCTGGGGATTAACGGTGGAGCTCGAGCGTTAACCCACTAACTGGCCTTCCGCTGCAGATCCGCTAAAAGCTCACAACTATTTTTACGGAGCAACGCAGGCGAATGTTACACCAGATTGCTGCCATGTAGGTTAGCGCATGATCATGGCGATGTCATCAACACAAGCCACTCTACTCACATAACCTTCGCGTCACTCATGAAATGAATAATGAAACATAGGAAATAGGTGACTTATCCCAAGACACGATGTGGCCTAGTCTACACAGCCCGCATAATGAATGGCCAAGGCTTGTTTGGCTATAACGTTAATGGCATATTGTTCTTAGTGGCGAATATTTGCCACATTCGCATCAGCGCATCCCAAACATTCCCTATGGACTCATGTTGTTTATAACGTTAGACACGTTCAATAAAATAAGTAGGCCTAGGTTATCTGTAAAACTCCCCGTCTATCAGAGCGAGTCACCATCTAACCTGCTAATGTTTTCACTGACGGCATTCTGTGACATTTCCCGGCACTACATAGCTACAGCTGTTAAACAGAAATATCTTTTTTAGCCACTTTTCTGTGGGTTTAGAGATCCACGGACTATTAAATACCCAAAAGCAGGTGCATGCGCTTAAAGTAGCCTAAAAATGCGTCGAGACGGAGACGCAAGGCACCGGGCGCCACCATTAATGCGGAATAAAGGCTTTCACGTGCGTAATGTTGTCATGGTTAGTCGCGGATGTATGCGGCCTGTAAGGGAATGTCACCGTCTTACCCACCCGGCCAGGAGAGAGACGACAGCAGCAGCAGCAGCAGAGAGGGCACCGAGAGCACCATCGCGGCCACCGACATCTTGGAGGCAATCCGTTAAAGGCTACCGACGACCGTTACCGACGAATGAAATGGCGATCAGCGAGGACAGCAGCGGGACCTCAGTGCTCCGTCATGAAATGGACCGTCTCGAAGTGCATGCTTGCTTGGGCAGCGGAGGAACGCTCGCTCGGTTCGTGATCCACATGAGATGTGATGAGTGTCGGATGATACACGGCCCGTGACGCTACGCTACGGCCTCTCGCGGCGGCGTTAAAGGAGACGAGCACCAAGTAGCGCAAGATACACGCGCGCATCACTTGGAGTTGGCTCATTTTAAACGCAACTCCTCTTCTACTTTCCGTAGGCTGTTCCTCCCTCTTCTACTTTCCGTAGGCTGTTCCTCGCCTAGCAATAGTTGGTTATTGGCCAACTAACAACCTGCTGACGGCACCTTCGGGGACTAACATAACACTACCGTAAACTAAGGGGAAATGTTTTACAGATTTGCTTCCTCAGGCAAATAGAATACTTCAAAAACCGTTTTTTTTTTTAAATGCCAATGCAATTACACGTATCCAAGTTCAGCATCCAAGGTTTAAACATCACGTGGTTGAAGACCACAGCCAAACAGCCAAGTCCGGGCATTTTATAGTAAAAGCGCGACTGGTCATTTGACCATTTCAGTTTGAATGAGTTTTCACAGAGATGGATCACAAAAAAACATTTCAAGCCGCATGAAATAAAGGCTATGGCTCATACTTGTGTTGGATGACTAAATTGAGGATGCAAGCCACCTAGTCCAATTTTTTCACCCCTCTTGTTGGTTAAAATGATAGATTTTGAAACATGTAATCAACCAACAGATAGCCTAATATCTAATCTATGACAAAGCTCAAAATGCAGTGTTATAAGTAATAGTTCTTATGTGTCCTGTTGTTATAGTTTAGACAGAGACGGTTGGAAATAATTCAGTATCTCTGGTTTACCTCATGCAAGGCACCTCTACTCTGTCAATGTGTGTGTGTGTGTGTGTGTGTGTGTGTGTGTGTGTTCTCTTCAGTGGAAAGGATGTGTGTAACACCTCTACTCTGTCAATGTCAGTCTGGAAAATCAGGTCAACAGTTGACACAGTCAGTCTATTGTTAGTATTTCTATATGGATACTTTGTAGTGAAATATTTTCACTACATACTTTTTAGTGAAAAACTTTATAGATTTTTTTCCCATTCAATCTTAGCAGTGCTACAACTAACCTGCTCACAACCTGAGAGATGGGCTGCCAGCCTGCCACTGAGCGAACAGAGCTTCCACCTGGTGAAGTTGGGGAGAGTTCCAAGATTGGGTTAAACGAGAGCTCACCTGAGCTGAGGTTTACCTGTAGAGGTAGAAGCACCACTTGTATAGTGTGCAAGTATTAAAATGCCAGAGGCACAGTTCATATTGTGTAATTAAATCTTAAAATACCAGGAGCAATTTACAATAACGGTCCTCTACAAAGGGTTATTAAATAGCTTATTAACATTGGTAAATATTTAACTAACGGTTAATAGATAACAGTTAAGTGACAGGAATTAGTTCAATAGTAGAATATGAGGGGTACTACTCATAGATACTATTCAAGTTGTGTGCAGAATGTTAAAATATCAGAGCCCAGGTCATATTGTGTGAATAAATGTTCATAATAGCAGAGTCTAGTTCAGCACACGGGGCAGAGCTCCCCCTAGTGGCAACAGACAGCCATACATGGCAGCGCACAGAAGCCCAGAGTGGCCAGGACACGGAGCCTGGCGGTTTATTTTCAAAATACACACACACACACACACACAGACAACACACACACACACAGAAGCCCAGAGTGTCCAGGACACGGAGACTGGCGGTTTATTTTCAAAACACACACACACACACACACACACACACACACACACACAAGCTCAGAGTAGCCAGGACACAGAGACTGGCGGTTTATTTTCAAAATACATCTCAAAACTCCAATGGGTACAAGGACAATCAGTGAGCTCAGTGTCACCATGGCAACAGTGTCAATCACCCGGATACCCGCCCCCCCTCCCAACCAATGGGAGACGAGGACCAATAAGAGTGTTGCATCATGGGAGAAACACACGAGGACAATAATTATAAGGCCGCCAACAATTCATGAAAAGCGCTTTAAAGTTTGAGTTTGAAGTTCATTTGACACCCAAATGTCTCTCATTCTTCTTCTTCTTCTTCTTTGACAGAAGATCCACAGCGTTCCAAATAGGAGAGGAAGACGACAGCACTCTCCAGGTCTGCGTCCGATAGGTCAAAAGGTCGTCAAAAGGACAGGCGACCCCCACCCCCCCCCCCGCCTCCCAGACTCCTCCCACCTCTCCAGTCTGTCTCAGAACTCCACACCCCCTCAGAGTTCCACAAACCCCACCCCCACAGTGAGCCCACCCCTCCAGGAAGTGCTGATTGGCCAGCGGTTCTGTCCATCACACGATGAAGAGGAAGATGATTCTGAGCGCCTGTCAATCATCACGCCCCCAACAGTCTGATAGAGGCTCGTGTGTGTGTGTGTGTGTGTGTGTGTGTGTGTGTGTAAGGTCTGTAAGCATGTCTGTTTGGAAGATGTAAGCAGATGTGCTTATCTATGTGTGTGTGTGCATGTGTTGGTGTGAATTGAAGTGTATGTGTGCGTGTGTGTGTGTGTTTGTGTAGTAAGTTATAGTTATAAGAGCTCTGTGTATGTGGAGTATTGGGGCAGGGTGTAAGTGTGTGTGTGTGTGTGTGTGTGTGTGTGTGTGTGTGTGTGTGTGTGTGTGTGTGGTCAGTAATAGTAATAAGAGCTCTGTGTATGTGGAGTATTGGGGCAGGGTGTAAGTGTGAGAGTGTGTGTGTGTGTGTGTGTGTGTGTGAGATCACAGGCCGATGCCTTGCAGGACTCTCCTCTCCGCCTCGTTCAGGGTGTAAGTGTGAGAGTGTGAGAGTGTGTGTGTGTGTGTGTGTGTGTGTGTGTGTGTGTGAGATCACAGGCCGATGCCTTGCAGGACTCTCCTCTCCGCCTCGTTCAGGGTGTAAGTGTGTGTGTGTGTGTGTGTGTGTGTGTGTGTGTGTGTGAGATCACAGGCCGATGCCTTGCAGGACTCTCCTCTCCGCCTCGTTCAGGGTGTAAGTGTGAGAGTGTGAGAGTGTGTGTGTGTGTGTGTGTGTGTGTGTGTGTGTGTGTGAGATCACAGGCCGATGCCTTGCAGGACTCTCCTCTCCGCCTCGTTCAGGGTGTAAGTGTGAGAGTGTGAGAGTGTGTGTGTGTGTGTGTGTGTGTGTGTGTGTGTGTGAGATCACAGGCCGATGCCTTGCAGGACTCTCCTCTCCGCCTCGTTCAGGGTGTAAGTGTGAGAGTGTGAGAGTGTGTGTGTGTGTGTGTGTGTGTGTGTGTGTGAGATCACAGGCCGATGCCTTGCAGGACTCTCCTCTCCGCCTCGTTCAGGTGACCAGAGAACATGCTGTAGCAGGGCTGCTGGGAAAACTGCGTCAGGAAGTCCGTCAGGTACGCCTGAACACACACACACACACACACACACACACACACACACACACACACACACACACACACACACACACACGTTACTTTTGAGCCAACTGTAGGAGTTTTCACAGACATGACACTCAAATGGACACTCAGGACCACAGACCATGCTTAACATGCTGACTGACACGCGCACATACACACTAGACTTGTAGTCAAGACCGCTTAGACCAAGACCAAGACAAGACCAAGACCAGACCAAGACCAGAGGCTAACGAGACCAAGACAAGACCAAGACCAGAGGCTAACGAGACCGAGTCGAGACCAAGAAAAATTGAGGCCGAGATCAAGACCGAGACCGAGACCGGAAAAAAAAAATTAGACTAGGCTATGTTGGAAGTTATAACTTGATTTGAAAAACAACCTTGGTTAACATTAAACTCATATTAGAGTGTATTATTTCAACTGCAGGCAACAATGTAGATAGGGATAGCAATGTGGTCAGAAGATAAAAACTGTTTTGATATCTTTTTTGATAGCTGTTGAACCAGTAATTAAAAAAAATGACCATGCTTTTACCAGCACAAAAAGCCTACTGAACTCATGGTGACAAAAATGAGTTTCAGGCCTACTCTATAGCAATATTAGGCTAATTAAATACCAGCAGGGGGATATCCCCTAGTCACCCACTATTATGAGTTGAGGTCTACCAGCGACATGTTCCTGCTCCAGACATTTCAACCCGTAGAAAATCATTTCTGGGTAGCTGGGAGAATGAGAAAGTCAACTCCATTACATTAAATTCTACTCTATGTTGGCCTTGCTTCTACTGGTAAAAGTAAGTCTTTGAGAGCGGGTTTCTCAAGCCAGGTGGCACATTAGAAATTTTTGGATGTTTTTTTTTTTTTTTTTTTGGTGCATTTTAGATGGCTAGCTCCTTTAAACTTTTAAAGCATTTAAACCTACAATGAGATGAATGTGCCACAATAGGCCAACTTGATGGGTGCATTCTACTTTTTATTTTGTTTCCTTTACTTTTAGATGTAACACAACATGCAGTGTGCCAATAGTAATTAAAAATAAGAAATAGTTCCACACAATGGGCAAGACATGGAGCCAACACTATGCAGCCTTCATAACACAAAATGAAATACTGACTTAGACAGTTTAAATTTGTACTTTTAAAATAGAATAGGTTGAGCACAAGATTAACGCCTGTACTTTTCTAAGATGCATTTCATTCATATCTGCCCATTACTGCTTATTTTGATTTCTGAAAGTTGGCAACCCAACCAGGCCTACCAACATACTCTGTCTATAACAAAGACTCTATACTAGGCTTACTTCTAACATCTAACATGAGTTAAATTTGAGAACATAAAATACAAGATTACGGTTTCAGCAGAAGCTAGCCTACTTTGTGAGATGACAATGGGGCTGATGCAGCCTGCACATTTACTGCTTGATGATTCTCATCACTACATGCGGTGACTGAGTTGGTAATGCAAAAACCCGGAGCGGATTATCAGCGGTATACATTCGCTATTACATAAAGTGGAATGGATTCTTTCGGGATGCAATAGAGATAACTTTGAGAATACATCAACGGCGTTCATTTATCGCCTGATAGGAGTCACTCGCAGGAGATCATTCACAAGCGTCCACAAGCGTCCCACTAAATACGGGAGTTTTTACGATGTCTGTGTCTTGGTAGCCTATACTAAATTTACGAAAATTAAAGATGAAAGATTTAATTTCCATAAATACATTAGAGATCATGTTAACTACTACGCACTCAGCTAACACATGCCTATGCATACACGAACATTTCATAATTAAATTGCCTACATTTTGCAAATGGAAAGTAAACTTTTAGGACAGTAATTTAGAGCTGCATCTAACTGAACGTGCGCGGCTCTCTGTCACTGAGAGACCGGCCCATAAATGCATTTGTGAGCCTTGCTCTGCTGCAGCAAGGGGTGTCTTTTGCGCATACTCACTTTCGTTTTGGTGCGTCTCATTCTTTAGGCTGTCATTTAAACCGGCAACTGATATCGTTAAAATATACATTTATTGCATTTATTTATCTCGTCTTGGTCTTGGTCTTGCAAGACACCAAGAGAAGACCAAGAGATCCGAGACCAAGACAAGACCAAGACAATACACTGTCAAGACCAAGACGAGACCGAGACCACGTAAAATTGTGTGTGTGTGTGTGTGCGTTAGAGTTGTATGTCTCGAGACCGGTCTTGGTCTCGAGACCGGTCTCGAGACATACAACTCTAACGCACACACACACACACACAGCCTGGTGCTTGAAGGTCACAGAGTCGTTACCTGAAGGTCAATCTGATTGGAGTCCTTTAACTCATTGACTGCCAATGACGTCTTTAGACGTCAACTGAAATACTGCCGTTCACTGCCAATGACGTCTTTAGACGTCAACTGCGTTTTCTAATGGGGAGGGCTGCAGAAAGACCTAGGGAACCTTGTCTGTAAATATCAGAATTCTCCGTCGAAAATTGTTGTTCCAAATTGATCCTGAGGGTGGCAGTGTGTCACTTTGGATATGAGATGAGCATAGATTCATAGGTATGGCCAAGGGAGAAGTAGAGAAAGCTAATGACATGGCTAAATATGCCGCTAGCAAAGTGCAGACGTAAATCGGAGAAATTTAGGCAGTTCACACTCGATCAGAGTATGTGTCACTGCCATAGTAGTTCGAGTAGTGTTCCGATCGTGGGAGATGAAGGAGATCAACCTTGGGCAAACGGAAATAGCAGTTGTGACTTGTTTCAGTGCCCAGCTAGCTCACAGTTCCGGGTC
>JAODXP020000012.1:19505829-19510829 GCA_027497455.2 Sardinella longiceps | reverse complement strand
CTGGACTTACATAATTATGTGGGTAAGAGCATTTTGGTCTCAGAGCATGCATAGTCCTAGTCTGGCAACCAAAATACTACCTTTAGCTTAGCATAGGCACTGGAAAGTAAAGTTGCCAAACAGTTGCTATCTGGCTACATTACATTCCAGCACCTATGCTAAGCTTAAGCTAAAAAATAAGGAAAATTGGGAATGCCATACTAGGAAAACGCAAGCACGGAGACAAAAATGCTTTTACCCACATATGTAACTCCAGGTAAGGGGGTGAATAACCCATTTTCGTTAAGAGGTGAACTATTCCTTTAATACTGAACAATTTCATATTGTGATAAATATTATTATTATAATTGAATAATACAGTACATGCAATACCATATGATGTTTCTAGAAAGTTGATGAAATATGAAAACACCTGTAAGTGTTTTTTTCTATTAATGTTATATCAGGATCTCATTACCGTATCAGCGGTTCTCATTACCGTTTGCCTCTCGGTTAAGCGGTAATGAGATGCACCTGCCTAATTTAGAAATTAACATGAAATGCTAGCATTATAGAAACCTTAAAGTTTGCTGTATTGTAAAGCCTTAAAATATCTATCTCACTTCTAAAAAAAAATGCATTTTATGTTTTTGAAAGTATGAGTTTTATCCTATATCGGTAATGATAATGGCCTGTGTAACAGAAGGGATATTCAGCAACATTAGTAAAAATATGACAAAGTTAGAGCGGAAAAAGCAACTGATCTTGTGCTGATTTTGAATCTTATGTGTCAAGTAATGCATGATGGAAATTCTGACCAGTTTGAAGGGACAGTGTATTAATTATAGCTATGTGAAATCACATAACGGTAATGAGGAACATTTAGTGCGGACAGGGTCTTTTTGGATAAAATCAGGTATTTCCTATAGTCATATATCATAAATATGAACATTAGGCAAAAATATGGACTTTTTTACATAACTTTGCCCAGTTTTATTGTCCTATACTGCAGGGAACTTACATTACATGAAAGCAAAGTGTAATAAAATTAATCCGGACACATAACGGTAATGAGAAATAGCTGATATTTTAGGTAAAATTGCAGTCAAATTGAGGTACAATGATGATAACAACCATTTGTCCATGTAGCTCTCCTTACTTTCTTCACAAAAGATGTGAAAGTTTTTATCAATTATGTAGTGACTTTGAAAAATATGACCTGGACATGTTCAGTACACCTATATGAGAATCACCCATTAACACTACTGGTGTTAATCTGCATTGCTCAGGAATAAACACTATTAACACTACCGCATGACGCTGAGTGTTTCTGCCTGCTGCATCTTGCTGAGTATGGTGTGTGTGTGTGTGTGTGTGTGTGTGTGTGTGTGTGTGTGTGTGTGTGTGTGTACACACCTGCATGACGCTGAGTGTCTCGGCCTGCTGCATCTTGCTGAGTATGGCTCGTAGGATCTGGTCCAGTTGTTCTCCCAGCTGTGTTCCAGCCCGCGTGATCAGCGTCGATACCAGCCGGCCCACGAAGGCGGCCGTGAACTCGGAGGTCCGCGGGTCGAGCAGCTGGTTGACCACCTGCATGACGTACCAAAGACCGCTGTGGCCCTGGTCGTCACGCCAACCGCCCACCTGTTCCAGCGCCACCGACACGTACGCACGCAAACACTCACCGCCGTTCTGTAGAGGAGATGGAGTGTGTGTTAGTGTGTGTGTGAGAGTGAGACGCAGGGTATCTGCACATTTTTCAAGTACAAATTTAAAGACTTTTAAGACCTTTTCAAGACCTCTAAATGGAAAAATTAAGACCAGGGGCGCAACTACTCACTTTTGGGGGTATGCGACAACAACCCCCCTCCCCCCCCCGCTCAAGAAACAACAACAGTACCACTGAAATAACATAATATAAAATTCTGAATCATAAGATGACCTGACACATTTAACACAACAACAATGAAGGCAGCACTTGTTGACTAATGAGGAATATGGGATGCATTTGTGTAGAGAAGTAGCAGGGGGGTTTGGGGGTTCTCCCCGAGAAATTTTGGAAAAATTAGTTTCCATTTCCTGCAATCTGGTGCATTTTAACAAGTTGCTAGATAGCTTCTCATAGCAATTAATCAAATGAATTATCTAATGTATTGCACATTATTTGAATGCTCCATGAGGTCATATAGCAGCATGGCTGAGTTGTATTCGGCAGTCGGTCGATTTATTTCATTTTAGACTTTAATGGCATTTACTGTTGAATTCTCAGTTTGATGTGATGCAAATAGTCTTTCATTCTTTTGGACCCTTTTTGGATAATAATGAGGAACATGCCTTGGACAATCTTTCTTTGCAATTTGCTAAATTCCCTGATATTCATTCTAAATAGTTTAATTGAAAGTGTGTCTAACCCTTGGAGGAAATGGGCTACAATAGCCTACCTTGTGTTTCTGAACCAGTGGCCTGTTTTGACCAACATATCAGTCATGGGATGCCTGTCTGAAATGACCACTTCAGCCTAAAATTGGAGGCTAAAAACAGCTGTTATTGTGTATAGTGGTGTTATTGCTACCTGTTGGAATGCAGCTTATTTGATATGGCTCATCATGCATAGCCTACCTGTTTCCACAATAGCCTACAGTACTTCGAAATCATTAATTAATCTGTAGGATAAACCGTTTATCACAGCAACTATGACCACCATAGATGAGTGGCTCTTGTGGCGTTCTTTCAAATGATATATGTATGACAAACTCACCGAGTTATTAAATAGAAAAAAAACTGATAGATTTGGAACTCATAAGCGCACGCGACCACATCGCAATATTAAATGCGTTCGCTGTTTTTATATCGCGAAGGGTCGGGTGGTGGGTAGAAGGTAGGGGCAATTTTAAGGTTACCTGCTGTCATTCATGCACAATAATCTTTGACATATGATCTCACGTCCTTTCATCTTTGTCTTTAGCTCTTTCTCTGCCATTACGATCTCGTTGACGTTAACGTAGGCTACTGACTGAACTGAAGTTTGCCTCGACTCATCAGAGTTAAAAGCCCGCCCATAATGAAAGGCACGCACACACACACCGTTCCGTCAGGCACCCCTTCTCTCTCTGCCCCTCTCGCTCACTCTCTATGCGCGCATATTAAGATGCGCGATGTAGAGGTAGCCTAAATGTTTCACGTGCATGATCTGGCTTGCTAGCTCTAGATTCCGGGAGATATTATTCAATTCACTGCCCCCAAAAGGTACGCTGGTCACTTCTTAAATTACGGTCAAAAATAACCGGATGGAGGTTTCATTCGTTCGGTCAAATAAATTTAATACCTTCTTCTGGGAAATTCCAGTCATTCCGGGCAATTTAAGACATTTTTAGGCCTTAAAAACCGATTATTGTATTTAAGACTTTTTAAGACTTTTTAAGGACCCGCGGGGACCCTGGAGACGTGTACGCACGCAAACACTGACCGCCGTTCTGTGTGTGTGTGTCTCACTTGCATGGTAGTGTTGTCGTAGTGAGTGAGTGAGCGTGAGCGTGCGTGTGTGTGTGTGTGTGTGTGTGTGTGTGTGTGTACCTGCATGGTGGTGTTGTCATCAGTGCGTAGCGTGCACTGGGCCACTACAGGGAAGGTGTGTGTGTGAGGTGTGTGTGTGTGTGTGTGTGTGTGTGTGTGTGTGTGTGTGTGTGTGTGTGTGTGTGTGTGTGTGTGTGTACCTGCATGGTGGTGTTGTCATCAGTGCGTAGCGTGCACTGGGCCACTACAGGGAAGGTGTGTGTGTGTGTGTGTGTGTGTACCTGCATGGTGGTGCGGTCATCGGTGCGGAGCGTGCACTGGGCCACTACAGGGAAGGTGTGTGTGTGTGTGTGTGTGTGTATGTGTGTGTGTGTGTGTGTGTGTGTGTACCTGCATGGTGGTGTTGTCATCGGTGCGGAGCGTGCACTGGGCCACTACAGGGAAGGTGTGTGTGTGTGTGTGTGTGTGTGTGTGTGTGTGTGTGTGTGTGTGTGTGTGTGTGTGTACCTGCATGGTGGTGCTGTCATCGGTGCGGAGCGTGCACTGGGCCACTACAGGGAAGGTGTGTGTGTGTGTGTGTGTGTGTGTGTGTGTGTGTGTGTGTGTGTGTGTGTACCTGCATGGTGGTGTTGTCATCGGTGCGTAGTGTGCACTGGGCCACTACAGGGAAGGTGTGTGTGTGTGTGTGTGTGTGTGTACCTGCATGGTGGTGTTGTCATCGGTGCGTAGTGTGCACTGGGCCACTACAGGGAAGGTGTGTGTGTGTGTGTGTGTGTGTACCTGCATGGTGGTGTTGTCATCGGTGCGTAGTGTGCACTGGGCCACTACAGGGAAGGTGTGTGTGTGTGTGTGTGTGTGTGTGTACCTGCATGGTGGTGTTGTCATCGGTGCGGAGCGTGCACTGGGCCACTACAGGGAAGGTGTGTGTGTGTGTGTGTGTGTGTGTGTGTGTGTGTGTGTGTGTGTGTGTGTGTGTGTGTGTGTGTGTGTGTGTGTGTGTGTACCTGCATGGTGGTGTTGTCATCGGTGCGGAGTGTGCACTGGGCCACTACAGGGAAGGTGTGTGTGTGTGTGTGTGTACCTGCATGGTGGTGTTGTCATCGGTGCGGAGCGTGCACTGGGCCACTACAGGGAAGGTGTGTGTGTGTGTGTGTGTGTGTGTACCTGCATGGTGGTGTTGTCATCGGTGCGGAGCGTGCACTGGGCCACTACAGGGATGGTGTGTGTGTGTGTACCTGCATGGTGGTGTTGTCATCGGTGCGGAGCGTGCACTGGGCCACTACAGGGAAGGTGTGTGTGTGTGTGTGTGTGTGTGTGTGTGTGTGTGTGTGTGTGTGTGTGTGTGTGTGTGTGTACCTGCATGGTGGTGTTGTCATCGGTGCGGAGCGTGCACTGGGCCACTACAGGGAAGGTGTGTGTGTGTGTGTGTGTGTACCTGCATGGTGGTGGTGTCATCGGTGCGGAGCGTGCACTGGGCCACTACAGGGAAGGTGTGTGTGTGTGTGTGT
>JAODXP020000012.1:19485829-19488329 GCA_027497455.2 Sardinella longiceps | reverse complement strand
TGTTCCTGACTTTGCAGGCAAAATTGGCAAATTCCCTGACTTCCCCTGTCTGGAACAGCCTTTATTCACACACACACACACACACACACACACACACACACACACACACTTCCCCTGTCTGGAACAGCCTTTAATGAAATTCCCTGATATTCCAGAAATTCCATCACCCCTGGGAGCCCTGAAGTAAGCAAATTTAGCTAGCAAGCTAGTTCTGATAATGAGTGAAATAAACATCAGCTAGGCTACTAGTAAGAACACAAGCTAGTTCTGATAATGAGGTCAGCTAGGCTACTAGTAAGAACACAAGCTAGTTCTGATAATGAGATCAGGTAGGCTACTAGTAAGAACACATAAAAAGCAGGTCAGTTTTAGTCCAGAATACAGACTGTTGATGCCCTGTGAGTGTCATGTCAGATAGTTCATAATGATCAGAGTTTGTGAGTTTTTTAATCCTCCCATTTCTGTTGAGTCCTGGTTGTTGTTATGACAACCGACTAGCTTAGAAATCTCTATGTAAGTCTATATGTAAATCTCTATGTAAGTCTATATGTAAATCTCTATGTAAGTCTATATGTAAATCTCTATGTAAGTCTATATGTAAATCTCTATGTAAGTCTATATGTAAATCTCTGTGTAAGTCTATATGTAAATCTCTATGTAAGTCTATATGTAAATCTGTGTGTAAATCTCTATGTAAGTCTATATGTAAATCTCTATGTAAGTCTATATGTAAATCTCTATGTAAGTCTATATGTAAATCTCTATGTAAGTCTCTATGTAAATCTCTATGTAAGTCTATATGTAAATCTCTATGTAAGTCTAGCGGCCGCAAACACATTTGCTCAGTGAGTGCGATGCTGCTTCTCTTCAGGAGTCAGTCACACCGGCGGGAAATCAATATTCTGACTGGAAGGCTAGTTGCCCAACCGCATGATAGCTCATCACATAAAGTTAACCCAACTTTAACTTTCTTTCATCGCCCAAGTTTCATCGCCCATCACACCTGCTGCTTTTGTTGCTGAAGTCGCCCGTTTCCAGACAAAGTAAATTACTGCAGTTCCATCGCTCGTGTCGCCTGCATCGCTTGCGGTCTGTAACACGCACAGTAAGTGTGTGTGTGTGTGTGTGTGTGTGTGTGTGTGCTTGTGATGAGCATGAGTTCCGTCACTCGTGTCGCCTGCACCGCTTGCGGTCTGAACGTACAGTTAGACTCCCCAAGCCTAAAGGAGTTCTATTTGTTTACATACTGGCCAGATATCCTAGTGTTCAGAGTTTGATGGAGACGGAAGAGGGTGTGTGTGTGTGTGTGTGTGTGTGTGTGTGTGTGTATTAGCTAAAGAGATAACCCAGTGTTCAGAGTGTGATGTAAAGATGGAAGAGGGAATGTGTGTGTGTGTGTGTGTGTGTGTGTGTGTGTGTGTGTGTGTGTTAGCTGCAGAGATGATCACTGAGGACTGGATGATTCTTACAGCCCAACACATTCCACACGCATTGGACTACAGTACTGTGTGTGTGTGTGTGTGTGTGTGTGTGTGTGTGTGTGTGTGTGTGTGTGTCCTCTACACCTCCCTTTGCTACAATCAGAGAGCTGGATGCACGGTGTGTGTGTGTGTGTGTGTGTTGGATGCTGTGCCTCTCAGAGGTCAGAGGTGAGCCTCTGCACACAAAGGGAGACTAGTCCCATCAGAGCCAACAAGTATGCGCGCACACACACACACACACACACACACATACAGGATTTCCCTCTACCTTATAAAGCTGCCTTTGATTATAATGCAGACACACACACTCACAGTGCAGACACACACACTCACAGAAGCATCCTTTACACACACATACTCACAGTGCAGACACACACACTCACAGAAGCATCCTTTACACACACATACTCACAGTGCAGACACACACACTCACAGTGCAGACACACACACACTCACAGAAGCATCCTTTACACACACATACTCAGTGCAGACACACACACTCACAGAAGCATCCTTACACACACATACTCACAGTGCAGACACACACACATACTCACAGTGTCAGGCACACACACACTCACAGAAGCATCCTTTACACACACATACTCACAGTGCAGACACACACACTCACAGAAGCATCCTTTACACACACATACTCACAGTGCAGACACACACACTCACACAGTGCACACACACACACACTCACAGAAGCATCCTTTACACACACATACTCAGTGCAGACACACACACTCACAGAAGCATCCTTTACACACACATACTCAGTGCAGACACACACACTCACAGAAGCATCCTTTACACACATGACCTTCACAGTCTTACACACACTCACTATCACACATACACACACACACTCTTACATCAAGTTTCCCTACAAGCTCTCACTCTCTCAAACACACACACACACACACACTCTTACACCACATTCCCCTACAAGCTCTCTCTCTCTCTCACACATACACACTCTTATACCACATTCCCTGTCTTAACTCTCACTCATT
>JAODXP020000012.1:19484540-19485729 GCA_027497455.2 Sardinella longiceps | reverse complement strand
GAGAGAGAGAGAGAAAGCAGTGTGTTCTATGCCGCTCTGCAGTACTCGACACTATCCAAGCAGCCCTGTGGGGGTGAGGAGAGAGAGAGAGAGAGAGAGAGAGAGAGAGAGCAGTGTGTTCTATGCCGCTCTGCAGTACTCGACACTATCCAACCAGCCCTGTGGGGGTGAGGAGAGAGAGAGAGAGAGAGAGAGAGAGAGAGAGAGAGAGAGAGAAAGCAGTGGGCTACTCTTCCAAGAGTGTAATTTGGTATCAGATCAGGTTAGAGTCTTGGTGAGGGTATAATTGAGTCCATTGGCTCTGGGTGTGTCTCCAATGGTCTCTTGGCCCCGCCCTGTTAAAGGACCACTCTTCAACCTGGAGATCTGCCCCTGCCCTGTTAAAGGACCACTCTTCAACCTGGAGATCTGCCCCCGCCCTGTTAAAGGACCACTCTTCAACCTGGAGATCTGTTGTTAGACGGCTTTACATCCTAACATCTTAAGTGCCTAAAACTGTTGTGTCTATGAAGAAGGGAAGGCCTGCTCCTGTAGCTACTGTTAGCAGCTCCTGGCTAACTCACATATTTCTGAACCATTTTTGTTGTTTTTGTGCCAAAAAAGGCAAAAACAAAAACAACAAAAAAACAAAACCAAACATAAATCAGTCAACAGACCTCCTGGTGTAGCCTACACATGCAGGGATCCCCTTGGAGGGATCCCCCCCATATAGACAGACAGTGTGGGGCAGATGGGTTCTAGATGTGGAACTCTCATATAGACAGTGAGTCAGTGTGGGGCAGATGGGTTCTAGATGTGGAACTCTCATATAGACAGACAGTGTGGGGCAGATGGGTTCTAGATGTGGAACTCTCATATAGACAGACAGTGTGGGGCAGATGGGTTCTAGATGTGGAACTCTCATATAGACAGACAGTGTGGGGCAGATGGGTTCTAGATGTGGAACTCTCATATAGACAGTGAGTCAGTGTGGGGCAGATGCTCTGGTCAGTAGACTGGACACATGGGGGAAGCATCCTGTAGAATGTCCATGGGAGGCAGGGGACCGAATCAAACAGGTGGTGTGAGTGACAGGAGCAAACAGGTGCACTACAGGTAGAGGAGCTCAGGTGAGTAGCTCAGGTAGAGGAGCTCAGGTGAGTAGCTCAGGTAGAGGAGCTCAGGTGAGTGTTTCTGCACTGTTTCAGGT
>JAODXP020000012.1:19469540-19474540 GCA_027497455.2 Sardinella longiceps | reverse complement strand
TTCAGGTTCTCCACCTCAGTCTCACTGGCAGACAGTCTGGTCTCTTGGGCTGCAGTTTCCATCTTCAGGTTCTCCACCTCAGTCTCACTGGCAGACAGTCTGGTCTCTTGGGCTGCAGTTTCCATCTTCAGGTTCTCCACCTCAGTCTCACTGGCAGACAGTCTGGTCTCACTGGCAGACAGTCTGGTCTCTTGGGCTGCAGTGTCTTTCTTCACAAACTCCATGTCAGTCTCAGTGGCTACCAGTCTCTCAGTCTGTGCTGCATTTTCCTTCCTCAGATTCACCACTTCAGCTTCGCTGGCAGACAGTCTGGTCTTCACAGCAGTCATCTCTGTGTCCATGTTGTACAGCAGTGATTTGGTGTTCTGTAGCTCATTCTGGGTGACAGTCAGCAGCACTCTCAGCTCCACCACCATGTCTCTGAGTTCCCTGAGCTCAGCGGAGACGTCCAGCTGGGTAGTGACTTCAGCAGCAGCAGCAGCAGCCCCAGTGCTCTGGCTCTCTGTCTGAACTTCAGTCTGGGTGCTCTGAGTCTGAGCTCCACACATGGACAACAGCAGCACCAGCAGTGGGACGATGATAATGGCCCTCATCTTTACCAAAACTCTGTCTTTCTCTCTCTCACACACACACACAGGAGTAGTGGTGGTAGTAGAGATGTGTGAGTCTCACTTACTGAGACACCCTCTTATACACTTCAATGCCTCATTATGTAACAGATTTCATCACTTTAAGGGTTCAATCAAGTCCAGGGACACCGATTTCAGCATGTTGATATCTTTTCCTCTGGACATTTCTGTTCTTTGAAATATCAGTGTTGTGGGAAATTCAAAGCTGTTGTTGTTGGGTTTGGTGTCCTTATTTAACCCCATTCTTTAGGTATGGCTGTGTGTGTGTGTGTGTGTGTGTGTGTGTGTGTGTGTGTACACGTGCATGTGCACTCTTGCATCCAGTGTTTGCATATGCCTGCATGTTCTTGCATCTGTGTGTGTGTGTGTGTGTGTGTGTGTGTGTGTGTGTGTGTGTGTGAGTGTGTGCGTGCCTGTGTGTGTGTGTTCCTGTATCTGTGTGTGCATGGGTGCGGAGGAGGTGGGTCGGGGCAGTCTGGGTTTTTTCTCGTTGTTCAGACTGTACTGTGTGATGTGTGTGAGAGCGCTATCAGAATAAACACCTGTACTGGGACACTTGAGTCACATGAGTTAGAGAGCCTAAAAACATGTTGGATATTTCAAAAAAGTTTGTATGTTGTATTTATTTAGCTTTCTTTATCTGATGCACTTTAACTTTAATTTAATTTATCTATTAATTATGTCCTCATGACTTCTAATACTTGCCTCTACGTCTCTGCTGATATCAAGTCAAGTCAAGTCACACACACACACACACACACGCACACACACACACACACACACACACCACACACACACACACACACGTACACACACACACACACGCACGCACGCACGCACGCACCCACACACACACGTATGTATTAGCAAAGGGTTTGGTCATTCCCACCACTCGCTCTTCAGCAGCCGTTAATGTCAGTGGAGCTACCGCTAGATCTGCCTCCTGCCTCCAAGTCAAGTCACACACACACACACACACACACACACGCACACACACACACACACACATACATATTGTGAAGGGTTTGGTCATTCCCACCACACGCTCACGAGCAGCTGTTAACGTCAGCGGAGCTACCGCTAGATCTGCCTCCTGTAGATACACACACACACACACACACGCACACGCACACGCACACACACACACAGCTGTCAATATTAGAGGCTACACCTAGATCTGCCTCCTTCAAGACACATAGGTACACACACTCAACAGAGTCACACACACACACACACACACACACACACGCACACACGCATGCACGCGCACACACACACACACACCTCTGAGCTGCTGAGTGCCTCCCAAACCCTATGCCATGGCCTGACATTGAGGCGACACAGATCGCATGGACTGCGTTGGGGTCAAGTGATAATTTGGGTTAAATTCTGCGTCAAGAAGACTTGACAAGCGGTTTGAAGGTAGCCTGACATAGCCCATAGCCCATAATACTGCTGTTCATCCGTATTCATGGTCTGGAGGTTCTTTAACCTGACATAGCCCTCCCATAATACTGCTGTTCATCCGTATTCATGGTCTGGAGCTTCTTTAACCTGACATAGCCCATAGCCCATAATACTGCTGTTCATCCGTATTCATGGTCTGGAGGTTCTTTAACCTGACATAACCTGGCCGGTAGTCTCTCTTTTTTTTTTTTTTTAAACTTAATTTTTTATTTGGATTTTCCATAAATGTACAAAGATACACAAAAGACAAACAAAAACAAAATCAACCATAGAAAAGAAAAGGGACCAACAAAAAGAACAAACTACAGCTTATGGATCCTTACATAGAGACTTAGTACAGCAATTTCAATCATCCTTGCTAAAATTGCTAGTGGTGTCCACCTCACCCCTTATATAAAAGTTCCATTTTTCCCACTTTCCCTCAAATTGTTCCTCTCTCACTCTGAGTACATGTGTAAATCTCTCCATGTCATAAATCTGCTCCACAATGTTTAGCCATTGATTTTTAGTTGGAGGATCTACTTTGTACCAGGCCCTTGTAATAGCCTTCCTGCTGGCCACTAATAAAACCTTCACCAAATATCTGTCTTCTCCCTGTACCTCCTCCTGTGGGATGTTTCCCAGATACAGTACCAAACCAGTCTTTGGTATCTCATATCCCAGTACTTCCCTTAGCACCCTCCAGACTTCCTCCCAATATCCCTCTATCTTTTTGCATTTCCAGAACACATGCGTGTGGTCCGCCTCAGCTTGACCACATAGCCTCCAACATGACCTCCGATCAGGCATGTATTTCCCCTGAATCTTTGGTGTTATAAAAACCTTATTATGTTTTTCCACCCAAATTCTCGCCAAATCCTAGAGCTGGTGGCTGAGTGCTGAACCCTGCAGATGTTATTCCAGTCGTCTTCTGTTATTTCTACTGCCAGCTCTTTTTCCCATTTTTCTTTAACATAGGCAGTAGAATTACCTCCACTTGCCCCTATAGCTTGGTATAGAGCTGAGATTACTCTGCATTTTTTCCCTTCATATGCTTTTATAATTATTTTAATGATCCCATTCTGTTCTCTTGGTTCTTCTAACTTTATATCCTTTAAATAATAATCCCTCACCTGAAAATATCTAAAACGTTCGTTTGCGTCCAAATCAAATTTCTCCCTTAGAGTCTGAAAACTCTGTATTTCCCCCCTCTCAACAATTGTACATATTGCTGTAATACCCCTATTTGCCCATCTCCCAAAACCACCATCAATAATCCCTGGTTTGAATCTCTTGTCATTAGTTATCCACCTCAGAATCTTTACTTCAGACTGGAGCCCATACTTTCTCACTACCAAGTACCAAATGCTTAATGTGAATTTAGTTATTGGGTCTAACAATTCCTCATCTCTCTTAAACAATTCCATGTTAGTTATTAATACTTGTATTGGGCTAGTCTTTAGGCTTATTTCAATATCTTTCCATCTAGCTACATATTTGTTGTTGCACCAACATGTTACAGCCCTGAGCTGTGCAGCATAGAAGTAATTTTGCAAATTTGGAACTGCCATTCCTCCTTTGTCCTTTGGGAGCTGCATGGTGCTATATCTGATCCTGGGCCTCTTACCCCCCAAATGAACCTGGATATCCATCTGTCCCACTCCATAAACTGTTTCTGTGGTATCATAACTGGCAGAGTCTGGAACAGATATAGTAACCTTGTTAATACATTCATCTTAATTATTTCTATCCTTGAACTCAGATCCAATTGTAGTAATGACCATCTTCCTATGTCTTGTCTGAGTTTCTGATTGATCTGAATGTAATTTGCTGCATATAACTTCCCCACTCCCTTTGTGATGTTCACTCCCAAGTATCTGATTGTGTCTGAATTCCACTTAATTTTGTATTTCTCTTCTATCTGTGATGTAGGGACATAGTTTATGGCCAAGATTTGTGTTTTGGTGACATTAAGTTTGTATCCTGAGTAGCATCCATACTCCTCCATTAGATTCATCAGCGCAGGAAAGGACTCATTTGGTTGCTCCAAATAGGCCACTACATCGTCCGCAAACAAACCTATCTTATGTTCTCTTCCATTCACCTTCACCCCTTTGATACCCTGATCCTGCCTAATCGCTTGTGCCAATGGTTCTATGAATATTGCAAAAAGAGTTGGAGAGAGACTACACCCCTGTCTAGTAGACCTCCCCAGAACAAAGGAATCAGTGAGACTACCATTCACCTTGACCCTGGCAGTTGGTTCTTGATATAATGTTTTAATACACTGTACAGATTTTTTATTGAAACCAAATCTTTCTAACACCTTATATAAATATATCCAATTGACACTATCAAAAGCTTTCTCAGCATCTACACTAACTAAAACTGCACTACTCTTGGTTCGTTGGATATTTTCTATAATATGTAACATTCTCCTAACATTGTCCTGTGTCTGTCTTCCTACAATAAAGCCAGTCTGGTCTTCATCTATAATGTCTGTCATGAATGTCTCAAATCTTTTGCATAGTACTGAGGTGTACATCTTGTAATCCACGTTAAGGACAGAAATTGGCCTGAAGCTACTACATTGCTCTTTATCCTTACCCTCTTTAGGTATTGTTGTGATAATGGCCTCTTTCCATGAGGGAGGGATTCTACCTTCTTTAATTGTGTGTCTGAATGAAGCTAACAAGACTGGGCTCAGCTCTTGCCTAAAAGTCTTATAGAATTCTGAGGGAATCCATCACTGCCAGGAGATTTATTGTTTTTCATTCTAGAGATTGCCCATTCCATTTCTTCCTCTGTGATTTCAGCAGTCAATACAGTATTGGCCGGTAGTCTCTCTACCGATGTAAACCCGCCCCAGAAGACCGTCCCCAGACCATGAATACGGATGAACATTTGTATTACGGGCTATGGGCT
>JAODXP020000012.1:19437040-19449540 GCA_027497455.2 Sardinella longiceps | reverse complement strand
TCAGTGTACCAGGTGTGCAAACACCATGATCAGGGACTGCAGCAATAAACAACACAGTAAACAACACAGTAAACAACACAGTAAACAACACAGTAAACACCATGATCAGTGTACCAGGTGTGCAAACACCATGATCAGGGACTGCAGCAGTAAACAACACAGTAAACAACACAGTAAACAACACAGTAAACAACACAGTAAACACCATGATCAGAGACTGCAGGGGTAAACAATAAAATAAAAAACATCTCAGTAAACCCCATGATCAGACTCTATAGGGGATAAACATGATCAGACTCTATAGGGGATAAACACGATCAGACTCTATAGGGGATAAACAAGCCTATAAGATGAACCTATCCCATCATAAATCGCTATGGTGACAGGTTGCAGGAGAATAAACCCCCATCACTAACACAGACTATGGAATGTATTGCAGAGTGGGGTGCTATGGAGTGTATTGCCGAGTGGGGTGCTATGGAGTGTATTGCAGAGTGGGGTGCTATGGAGTGTATTGCCGAGTGGGGTGCTATGGAGTGTATTGCAGAGTGGGGTGCTATGGAGTGTAGTGTGGGGTGCTATGGAGTGTATTGCCGAGTGGGGTGCTATGGAGTGTAGTGTGGGGTGCTATGGAGTGTATTGCCGAGTGGGGTGCTATGGAGTGTAGTGTGGGGTGCTATGGAGTGTAGTGTGGGGTGCTATGGAGTGTAGTGTGGGGTGCTATGGAGTGTAGAGTGGGGTGCTATGGAGTGTATTGCAGAGTGGGGTGCTATGGAGTGTAGTGTGGGGTGCTATGGAGTGTAGTGTGGGGTGCTATGGAGTGTAGTGTGGGGTGCTATGGAGTGTATTGTGGGGTGCTATGGAGTGTAGAGTGGGGTGCTATGGAGTGTATGGAGTGTATTGCAGAGTGGGGTGCTGTGTAGAGAGCTGCTGTCAGAGCCGTATATAGAGAGAGTTCGGACAACAAAGGACTCGAACGTTCAAGCTATTCACGACGCTGATTGGTTGTGAGCTTGTCACGTGTTTTATGGACTCCATGTTTGCTACCAATTCACGCAGGGACTCCCATTAGGGAATGTCAGATATCGGATAATGAAGTTCAGTATATCATTAAATTATACAAATGGTCCTGCTTATGGCCTCAGTACAAGACCGGGAAAGGAGAAAAAGTTTCCCTCCTGACCACAAATTGCGAGGTTATGTTAGAAGGATGAACTGGATGAGGAGTAGCCTATGTGAACGAGCAGGTTATAAGGTAATATTATTGATAATTAATTTCTTTTTGTCTTTGAAACTTGTTAAGAATTGAAACTGGAAAGATTAGCTCACAACATCATTAATAAAGCCTTGGTTATATGCTCTCAAAAACTCACCACTGCATCAGTGAAGTTGCCTACCCCAGCCCCCTGTGCTAACGTTAGCAAGTTAAAATGTGGTTACTTTTAACTTTGGCTATGTACCTGCCTCTAGGAAAAAAAAAAAACAAAAAAAAAAAACAGCTGACTTAACTTGGCTCATCTAAACTTAACTGTCATCAATAACTCCGATGCTGATGTGAAAAACAAGCATATTGTGTCACTTCGGCGATGTTGATATCAACTTTATTATCCCAACTTCAGTTGCTCTGCTAGCCTACTGCATGTTGGAAAATTATCCAACATCGCTAGCTAGTGGATGACAAGAGAAAAGCATCTCCGTGACTCGATTAGGCTGAGGTGATGGACTGGGTTAAGCCAAGCTGTTGGCAAAATGTAAACTACGTTATTGTTTTAATGTGGCAATGTCAAACCTTCGTATAGCCTGCCCTACAGGCTTCGACGAAGCGCCATTTAAAGATCACATGTTTTCGTCAATACACTAACGTTAATGGGAGCACTTGGGCAGTTATGATCAGAATAAATGCCGTGATGACAGTTTTAAACAACCAAAACATCATGCAACTTCACCCATAGTATAACCAACGTTTCTACACATGAATGTTATCAATGTGAACATTTTTAGTGTACACAAAGTTGTGCTAAATCACCCCTTGTTACTGGACCAAACGCAACAACGTGGAGGATGTGCGGTACCAAAAACGTCTTGTACATAACCTCAATTGTATAAATAATTTTTCAATTATCAAGTTAATGTGTAGGGACCCTTGTAAAGCTACAAACAACGTGTGATGCTATTAAGCCAAGCTGTTGGCAAAATGTAAACGTTATTGTTTTAATGTAGCCTACGACGAAGTGCCATTTAGGTAGCAGATATTCGTCAATTCACTAACGTTAATGGGAGCACTTGGGCAGTTATGATCACAATAAATGCCATAATCGCCGTTTTAAACCACCAAAACACAATGACACTTTACCCACAGTATTACCAACGTGTCTACACATGAATGTGATCAATTTGAACTTTGTTAGTGTACACAAAGTTGTGCTAAAACACCGCTTGTTACTGGACCTAAGAAAAAAACTCGGAGGACATGTGCTACCAAAAACGTCTTGTATGTAAGCTCTTTCTCTACGAAACAATTTTTCAATGATCAAGATAATGTGTACGGACCCTCTTAAAGCTACAAACAACGTGTGATGTTATGTCGAGCTTTCTAAGTATTGTAAAATTAGCGATTTCAATGCAACCGTATATCCGGCCCATCTGCCAGCCGAGTAGAATCCTTTGCCGTTGGTAGCAAACATGGGTCCATGATTCGAGTTGTCCGAACTCTCTCTATATACGGCTCTGGCTGCTGTGCTGTGCTGCTGCCCCTGGTGTTTGGAGTCTGACCTGCATGATGTGTGTGTGTGTGTGTGTGTGTGTGTGTGTGTGTGTGTGTGTGTGTCTGTGTGTGTGTACACACCTGCATGACGCTGAGTGTCTCGGCCTGCTGCATCTTGCTGAGTATGGGGTGTGTGTGTGTGTGTGTGTGTGTGTGTACACACCTGCATGACGCTGAGTGTTTCGGCCTGCTGCATCTTGCTGAGTATGGGGTGTGTGTGTGTGTGTGTGTGTGTGTGTGTGTGTGTGTGTGTGTGTGTATATATATATATATAACACACCTGCATGACGCTGAGTGTTTCGGCCTGCTGCATCTTGCTGAGTATGGCTCGTAGGATCTGGTCCAGTTGTTCTCCCAGCTGTGTTCCAGCCCGCGTGATCAGCGTCGATACCAGCCGGCCCACGAAGGCGGCCGTGAACTCGGAGGTCCGCGGGTCGAGCAGCTGGTTGACCACCTGCATCACGTACCAAAGACCGCTGTGGCCCTGGTCGTCACGCCAACCGCCCACCTGTTCCAGCGCCACCGACACGTACGCACGCAAACACTCACCGCCGTTCTGTAGAGGAGATGGAGTGTGTGTGTTAGTGTGTGTGAGACACGTACGCACGCAAACACTTACCACCGTTCTGTAGAGGAGATGGAGTGTGTGTTAGTGTGTGTGTGTTTGCGTGTGTGTGTGTGAGAGATACGTATGCACGCAAAGACTTACCACAGTTCTGTAGAGGAGAGAGAGAGAGTGTGTGTGTTAGTGTGTGTGTGAGAGTGAGACGCGTACGCACGCAAACACTCACCGCTGTTCTGTGTGTGTGTGTGTGTGTATGTGTGTGTCTCACTTGCATGGTAGTGTTGTCGTAGTGTGAGAGAGTGAGTGAGTGAGTGAGTGAGTGAGTGAGTGTGTGTGTGTGTGTGTGTGTGTGTGTACCTGCATGGTGGTGTTGTCATCAGTGCATAGTGTGCACTGGGCCACTACAGGAAAGGGGTGTGTGTGAGAGAGAGAGAGAGAGAGTGTGTGTGTGTGTGTGTACCTGCATGGTGGTGTTGTCATCAGTGCGTAGCGTGCACTGGGCCACTACAGGGAAGGTGTGTGTGTGTGTGTGTGTGTGTGTGTGTGTGTGTGTGTGTGTACCTGCATGGTGGTGTTGTCATCGGTGCGTAGTGTGCACTGGGCCACTACAGGGAAGTGTGTGTGTGTGTGTGTGTGTGTGTACCTGCATGGTGGTGTTGTCATCGGTGCGGAGCGTGCACTGGGCCACTACAGGGAAGGCCTGGCAGATGAGCATCTGGGACAGGGGGGGCTTGGTGTGACGCACCACCGTCGTCAGGATGTCAATGGCCGTCTGGTGGTACACACACACACACACACACACACACACACACACACACGGATGAGACAAAATTAGATTATTATATTGAATTATAGGAAGAACCATCATATACACTCAGGGCGTAGCTAGGCCTTTTTACTAGGGCACGTGCCCAAGTAAAAATCAGCTGTGCCCTAGTAAAAAAAACATAGAAAAAAAGAAAAAAGTATATGATATTATTTAATAACAACCCGTTTTCTGCGTGCGCAGTACATACACGAATTTAGATGGAGTGAAAGAGAATGGGTTTGTAATTCCAAGTGTTACACATGTGTCTTAAATGAATATCTGATCTCTGGTCTGAGACAGTCTTTCCACATTCATGTATGCGCATCTGGCTTGGTGTGCCAAACGGCGATGTAGGCTACTTTAAGGTGAAGTTATAGACGAAGTTCCTACAACAAAAGTAGTTGTACATGCTGTGCATTCCTATTGATATAAAAAAAAATACAGGAAACCAGGACAGAGGCAGACAGAGGAGAGGTACAATTCTGGGTGTCAATGCTGCTAGGTTTGTAATGCGTTGAATGAGTGGAACGGAGACATCTGACCTCCAATGGAAAGCTCCGGTGGTCTTTTCTAATTTTTATTCATTAACTGAAATGCCCGAAATCAAGAGCTACAGCTACAGCGCAGCTCACGCATAGCAGACTTTACTCACAATCTCAGTTCAATGAGGTTGGCCTCTGATACTTAAATAACATTTACATGTTACATTTATATGTTGTACTATACTCTTGCATGCGTCTCTGTGGTTACATTTACGCGCACCAAGGCACAGCACTGGCCTCTCATTCGCCTCCGTCCAGACCTCGGTATTATTTTCGAGCCGCTATAGCCAAGTCAAGTCAAGTCAAGTCACTTTTATTTATATAGCACATTTCATACAACATAGTTGATCCAAAGTGCTTTTAAAATAATAATAATAACAACAATAATAATAATAAACAATAAACAAATAATAATAATAATAATAATAATAATAATAATATGCAAATGACCAAATAAAACAAACAAACAAAAATAATAACAAAAATAAAAGAGGAAAGGGGTTTAGGGAGAATTAAAGGCTAGGGAAAAAAGATGTGTTTTTAACTTAGACTTAAAAAGATCAATGGTATGAATGGACCTAATGTGGGAGGGGAGACTATTCCAGAGCTGGGGAGCAGAAACAGAGAAGGCTCTGTCACCTCTGGTTCTAAGGTGAGAGGAGGGAACAGAAAGAAGAAGTTTAGAGGAAGATCTGAGGGGCCTAGAAGTACAGTAAGGACTAAGTAAATTGCAGATGTAATCAGGTGCTAATTGATGTAAGGCTTTAAAAACATAAAGTAACAATTTAAACTCAATTCTATATTTCACTGGCAACCAGTGCAGTTCACAGAGCACAGGAGTGATGTGATCACGCTTCTTAGTTCCAGTAAGCAATCTAGCAGCAGCATTTTGAACCATTTGTAATCTAGCAATAGAAGAGTTGGGAAGGCCAAAATAAAGTGCATTACAATAGTCTAATCTTGAAGTGATGAATGAATGAATTAGAGTTTCCATGTCTTTAGCAGAGAGGAAAGATTTTTAACTTTGCAATGGTTCTCAATTGGAAAAACTGGCCTTCACCACACTGCTTATTTGATTACTGAATGTGAGTGAAGAATCCAGGTAGACTCCAAGGTTTTTTACTACACTACTGAAATTTGAAGATAAGGGACCAAGAGCATTACTCAGGTCAGATACAGAAGTAGGAGGCCCAAATATGATCATTTCAGTTTTCTTTTCATTAAGTTGTAAGAAATTCATGGCCATCCAACATTTGATATCATTAAGACAGTTAAACAGGTTTACCAAAGAGCCAGAGTCACCAGGAGTGACTGGAAGGTAAAACTGTGTATCATCTGCATAGCAATGGTACTGAACACTGTATTTTTCAAAAATTGATCCAAGTGGGAGCATATACAGTGAAAATAAAAGAGGGCCTAAAATGGACCCTTGGGGGACACCACACTTGATTGGAGCAGAGGAAGAGGAATAATTATCCAACCTGACTGAAAAGGTTCTATTGCTCAAATAAGACTTAAACCATTGCAGAACTGTGCCCTGTAGACCAACTTCAGCTTCCAATCTTTTTACAAGAATGGAATGGTCTATTGTGTCAAATGCAGCACTAAGGTCGAGGAGGACTAGGAGGGCACAGGAACCAGAATCAACAGAGAGAAGGATGTCATTGTGGACTTTGATCAGGGCAGATTCAGTGCTGTGTAAAGATCTAAACCCAGATTGGAATTTATCAAAAATGCTAAACTTGTTTAAATATGGAGATACTTGGGAGAGGACTACTTTTTCCAGGATCTTAGACATAAAAGGTAATTTGGAAATAGGCCTATAATTCTTAAGATCACTAGATATATATAACTTATAGCGTTGCAATACATATCGCGGGTGAATTGGTTTTGCTTCATTGTCTTTAGGTAGCTTTATATGGGTATATTGGCTCTTACAATTGCGGTATTTGGTATTAAATTAAACTACACAACCAGATCTATCCATTGGTATCATTGGTAACGTATTTGCTTGAGAATTAAGGTGTTTACATTTCTATATAAAGATCAACAGAAAACGCTTTATCTGGTGTTATAGAGTACACTTGGCCAAAATCACCACACATTATAACTAGGCTATTGTAACTCAACAAAGACACAACTCTTTAAATGGACAAAATTAGAAGCAAAATGGACCTTGTCTAAATAATGCACCATGCAGTGCACCATTCATCCATACCTACCTGTAAGGCTACCTCAGTAGGCTAATGCAATAATCAGCTTTCTTTTTTCTTTTTTTTTTTGAGGGTGGAGGCCTGTGCCCCAGTAAAGCTTCATCTCTAGTGACGCCCCTGTATACACTCATTTAACTACAGAACACACACATAGGGCTGGGCGTAAAGAGTTATTACATTAAATGGCAGCACTGTCATGTATAAATATATGGTAAAATATAGTGTTTGAGCACAATGTTGTTTCAGGGTTGAATTCTGCTTTTAAGTAGCCTATTATTTTATGGTTCTTTTAAACTCCTGAAAGTAGCCCATTTTCTCCCTTAAATAAAACTAGTAGTCAAAAAATAATAATTTAAGAGGAGAAGTCTAATGTCTCTCCCACACTGAAATATAAGCTGAATAAATAGGCCTACCAATACATAAAGGAAATTAATATTTTAACTAAAATATGTTATGTTATTCTATTCTTCTATTACATAGGCCAATCAGAGAGGGGCTTTGTATGGTTTACATTGTAGCCTATGTGGCTTCTAGCTCCGCTCTGTCCGCATTTACACTGTTGTAAATGCGGACAGAGCGGAGCTAGAATCCGCCCGGGGGAAAAAATTCTATCGAGCGCATTTTCTATTGCTATCGAGTATGTGTCTATCACGATTCATATCGCTATCGTTTTATTGCCCAGCCCTACACACACACACACACACACACACACACACACACCATTTTACAATTAGCTTTCCCTCAATCTCTCCTTTAAACACACAGTGAAAGAGAGCCACAGTCCAGATCTTGTCTGGGGGGGGGGGGGGGGCGCACACACACACACACACACACACACACACACACACACTCACCGCACATAGTCCAGAAGGGATCTTGTCTGGTGGTGCCTGCATGATGCTGACTAGAGTAGGAATCAGTCTCATCTGCATGGGATCCTGACACGCCTCAATCTGGGCCAACTCCTTAAAGATGTCCTGAGCCAGAGACGCCACCACTGGATCTACACACAGGAGAATACATTAGTGTGTGTGTGTGTGTGTGTGTGTGTGTGAGACACGCTTCAATCTGGGCCAACTCCTTAAAGATTCAGATTCAGAAAACTTTATTAATCCCATCAGTGGGCAATTAAGTTCGCAGTCCCAGTCTCCATCAATCAACCATAAATAGTAATCTTATAATAAATAAAAAGTTAGAAAAAATATAGAAATACAAGACCTAAAAAAATAAAAAAATAAAAAAATAAGAAGATGACACATGCATATCCATATGCATCTTAACACACACATACAGTTAACACACACATACAATCAAACACTCTGTACTGTCAGTGATGAACAGCGCTCAGTAAATCCAATTGTCATTAATGCACTCAATCCCTACAACCTTGTTTAATAATCTAATGGTTGTAGGGATGAAAGATCCAGAATACCTTTTTGTTTTTGTCCTGATAGAATAATAGCACCTCCCAGAAGGCATTAATGAAAATTCACCACCTAAAACATGATCAGGCTGACTGATGATACTTCCAGCCTTTTGGACTGCCTGTTTGTTAAACAGAGCACTCAGACTATTTAGCTGTGTTCCAATAATCTTTGATGAAGTGTTAACAATGCTGCTGAGACTGTTCTTGTCTTTGACTGATAGGCTATTGAACCAACATAAAAAAGAGAAAGTTAGAAGACTCTCAATAAAAGACTGATAAAAGTTACGTAGAATGGTTTTAGAGACACTGAAGGAGTTAAGCTTCCTCAGCAGATGAATTCTCTGTTGTCCCTTTTTGACAATTGTCTCAGTGTTTACATGAAACTTCAGCTCACTGTCAAATATTGTACCTAAGTACTTGTAGGAATCAACGATTTCCACATCCCCCCATGTATGACACTTGCTATTGGTTCTGCCTTTGCCCTCCTAAAATCAATTATGAGCTCTTTTGTTTTGGCTACATTTAAATCTAAAAAATGATTGTCGCACCACTTCACAAATGATGTCAATGCTAGCCCATGACTGGAGTGTGGACCTTGGAATAAAGATAGCAGTGCAGTGTCATCCGAAAACTTGACCAGGTAGCTTCCTTGTTGGGAAGACCTGCAGCTATCTGTGTACAAAATAAATAACAAGGGAGAGAGTACACAGATGTAATAGCATAGCCCGTGTGTGTGTGTGTGTGTGTGTGTGTGTGTGTGTGTGTGTGTGTGTGTGTGTGTGTGTGTGTGTGTATATATATATGTGTGTGTGTGTTTACCGTTGCTGTACTTGAGGAATATAGCGATGGTCAGAGGGCAGATCTTGCTCTCGGCACTGGTGGTGTGTGTGTATATATATATATATGTGTGTGTGTGTGTGTTTACGTTGCTGTACTTGAGAATATAGCGATGGTCAGAGGGCAGATCTTGCTCTCGCTGGTGGTGTGTGTGTATATATATATGTGTGTGTGTGTGTTTACCGTTGCTGTACTTGAGGAATATAGCGATGGTCAGAGGGCAGATCTTGCTCTCGGCGCTGGTGGTGAATGCGGGGTCGACGGTGCAAACGATGCAAAGCGTTTCCATGACGAGGGTCAGAACCTCGGAGCTGAACTGGGCGGCCAGCTGGACCAGTCCGTCCAACACACTGGGCAGATACGGTTGCAGCACATGGGTACTCTCAGACAGCTTCAACTGGTCACAGTACCTACACACACACACACACACACACACACACACACACACACACACACACACACACACACCTTAGAACAGGACATCAGCATACCTGACATCTCTGATTGGTTAGACCTAGCTTTGTGCATGGGCACCGATTGGTCGGGCTCAGAGTGTGTGTGTGTGTGTGTGTACTAAATGTATGCGGTTAGACATGCAAGTCAAATCCCAATCTGGGACCGAGGGCGCCCCCTGTGACGGGATGCTTTAGGCAACTGAGTTTGTGGAATCAGCAGCTTTGCAATCAAGTGTTAAAGCTCCAGTTGTGCTTAGCTCCAGTTCTTACGGTTAGCTGACATTGTGCTTAGCTCCAGTTGTTTGATATTTTGCATAGTTGAGTCTATGTGGGACAACATGACGGTTGTATATATATATATACGTGTGTGTGTGTGTGTGTCTGTGTGTGTCTCTCTCTCACACACCCCCATATGGCGCGTACGGCTGAGATGCGGACGGAGGGCGGCTGAGATTCGTGGAGGCCGCTGACGGTGGCCTGGAGGAACTGCTGGATGAGTTCCGGGAGACATCGCCGCCGTAAAACGACTCGCCGCCCACAGGGCACGACCCAGCAGGAACGGAGACACCGCTGCGCACACACACACGCACACACACACACACACACACACAAAAGATGAAGGAGTAAGTTAGGGTTTTACACTAACAGCCTAAGAATGCAGTTCACTAAGAACTAGCCATATTGACAAAGTAAGGTCGAGAAATACACACGCACACACACACGCACACACACACAGACACACACACAGACAGACAAACACACACCTGGCAGGTTGAGGTCGGCTAGGATGACATTGGCGAGGAATCCGTGCATGTCGAACTGCACGCGGCCGTTCTTCACATTCTCAGTGATGATGGTCTTCACCGAGCCCAGTGCCAGCATACACGCCTCATGGACCTTCCACCTGAGAGTGTGCATACACACACACACACACACACACACACACACAGAGAAAGAGTTACAACACACACTTTGTTCATAGTTTGACCCTGAAGCTACGATGTGTGTGTAGGTAGGTAGGTAGGTAGGTAGGTAGGTAGTGTGTGTGTGTGTGTGTGTGTGTGTGTGTGTGTACCAGTGATCGTTGCTGCTGGCCTCCTGTAGGTGTCTGTGTGTGTGTGTGTGTGTGTGTGTGTGTGTGTACCAGTGTTCGTTGCTGCTGGTCCTGGCCTGCTCGGCCTCCTGTGTGTGTGTGTGTGTGTGTGTGTGTGTGTGTGTGTACCAGTGTTCGTTGCCGCTGGTCCTGGCCTGCTCGGCCTCCTGTAGATGTCTGTGTGTGTCAGTGTGTGAGTGTGTGTGTGTGTGTGTGTGTGTGTGTGTGTGTGTGTGTGTGTGTGTGTGTACCAGTGTTCGTTGCCGCTGGTCCTGGCCTGCTCGGCCTCCTGTAGATGTCTGTGTGTGTGTGTGTGTGTGTGTGTGTGTGTGTGTGTGTGTGTACCAGTGTTCGTTGCCGCTGGTCCTGGCCTGCTCGGCCTCCTGTAGGTGTGTGTGTGTGTGTGTGTGTGTGTGTGTGTGTGTGTGTGTGTGTGTGTGTGTGTGTGTGTACCAGTGTTCGTTGTCGCTGGTCCTGGCCTGCTCGGCCTCCTGTAGGTGTGTGTGTGTGTGTGTGTGTGTGTGTGTGTGTGTGTGTGTGTGTACCAGTGTTCGTTGCCGCTGGTCCTGGCCTGCTCGGCCTCCTGTAGGTGTGTGTGTGTGTGTGTGTGTGTGTGTACCAGTGCTCGTTGCCGCTGGTCCTGGCCTGCTCGGCCTCCTGTAGGTGTGTAGGTGTGTGTGTGTGTGTGTGTGTGTGTGTGTGTGTGTGTGTGTGTGTGTGTGTGTGTACCAGTGTTCGTTGCCGCTGGTCCTGGCCTGCTCGGCCTCCTGTAGGTGTGTGTGTGTGTGTGTGTGTGTGTGTGTGTGTGTGTGTGTGTGTGTGTGTGTGTGTACCAGTGTTCGTTGCCGCTGGTCCTGGCCTGCTCGGCCTCCTGTAGGTGTGTGTGTGTGTGTGTGTGTGTGTGTACCAGTGCTCGTTGCCGCTGGTCCTGGCCTGCTCGGCCTCCTGTAGATGTCTGGTTGCTGCAGCGGCGAGGGCAGCGGCACTCTCATTCTGGAACTCTGCTGCCACCGCCTGGATACCATAACACACACACACACACACACACACACACACACACACACACACACAAATAAATCAGTGGCCGAGGCAACAGTGCGCAAATGTGTTGCCAACATGTTCGAGTGTTTTTCTGGTGCTGCCATTTCATTTTTCATTTGTCCTTCAGAGTCCTTCCACACACACACACACACACACACACACACACACACACACACAACATGTTCTCACCAGCAGCAGGTCTTGTGCTGATATTCTAACGGAGTAGGAGAAAGTGTCATCATCCTCGTCTTCCACAAACTGCTGAGGGTTGGCTGTCCACACCTTAATCTGCACACACACACACACACACACACACACACACACACATAGCACTGTTAGACTATGACTAAATAACACACGCACACATGAGCTTTGGCAGGGCCTTCTTGATCACTCACACACACACACACACACACACACACACACACCTGGTCCTCAGTGATCTGCATGTAGAGTATGATGTAATAGATGAGTTCTGGCAACACACACACACACACACACACACACACACACACACACACACACACACACACACACTGGTCCTCAGTGATCTGCATGTAGAGTATGATGTAATAGATGAGCTCTGGCACGCACACACACACACACACACACACACACACACACACACACACACACACACACACACACACACACCTGGTCCTCAGTGATCTGCATGTAGAGTATGATGTAATAGATGAGTTCTGGCACACACACACACACACACACACACACCTGGTCCTCAGTGATCTGCATGTA
>JAODXP020000012.1:19422040-19429540 GCA_027497455.2 Sardinella longiceps | reverse complement strand
GGTGTAACACAAACTCAGAGCAGATTACTCTATGCAGGAGTAGGAATCATTTCCTTACCAGTTTACCAACTTACTTTGCTAAGTACCTATGGTGTGGCTGTGGCTTACAAAATGCAATGGATATCTGCAAAGTGGACCGTAGCCCCAAAACACAATTGGAGGAATGGAAAGTTATGTACATGATATTTTAGACAAGTTTGTTATTAGTAAGATAGAATGGCAATAGAAATTGTACACAATGTCTCAGAGCAAATAAACTTTATTTGTACAAATATACACACACAATTGTGCTCAGAAAAAAATCGTTTCATCAATAGAAATGAAAAACTAATCCCGCTAATCCATCCCCACCCCCATGTTGCAACGTGTCATTTCTACAGACAATCTACAGACACTTGTCCTACAGATGGTTCGTGAATTGGTGCTAGGACTTTCTCAGCAGAAGTGGTGATGCCCTCCTGTGTCGTGCTACGCATACGGAGGGAGTTTCCTGAAGCTTCAGGGCAGTACACCGGCTTCAGACCTTCCCTTGAATGAAGGGGACACGTGTGCAGCTACTACTTCATCCAAGTCAGGTCTTCCATACTGGGCTGAGGTACAGGAATCTGCTTCAACACATCAACAAAAGGCTGGGGATCAAGGAGAACTTGATTGAAGACCAGATGAATGAAGACGTAGTCTGTGGAGTGCAAAAACAGAACATTACATATTTGCTTATTTTTTTCTTTGCACTTTTATAAAAAATAAAAATAAACAATTGTTCCACAATCTATTACACTTACAAATTGTTGGCTCGGTCTTCACTTGTTTCAAGGTGTGTCCTCCCCTCTTGGCCTTTGGGAACACAAGGCTATACACCAGCTTCCCCTTTGAGGTCGTCTTTTGCTGTTGATCTGCATTCTCATTGTAGTGCATTGCGGCAAGATAACCTGTAAAGGTAAAATGTGGGTGGGTGGGGGGGGGGCAAACAATGGGCACACAGTGATAATGCTGCAAATGACAAGCACATTTTTGGGTCAAACTTAGTCATGCTATTAGTGTTACAAAAATCTCTTCAGAGGAAAGTAACATGTTCAGGAAGTAGTTAGGGTATGTACATACCAGCAAAGCATTCCAATGAAGGGGAAAACTGAGCAAAGCGCAAAATAACACTGCTACAGGGCAGACGTCCGGTAATGAGGAGTTAGTTTTTCCACATCTGATAGGAGTCCGCTGCAAGCTTCTTGGTTGTAAAGACCCGCTCCAATCAGTTCATTGCAGGATTCCCTAAGAGGAGTGAATTAGAAGAGGATTTGTTATTACATATATGCAGTACAGTCAATATGTAAAACTCACACCATGCTTATCCAGTAAATATTGTGGTTTAGGATACTGACCTGGTTTCAACCACTTGTTGGGGTCTTCTGATACCTAAACTTCTCAGCCCCAGAAGAACAACCAACAGCACACCAGTAAAGGTTGACGATGCTTCTATTCCACTTCAGTCTCTTTACAAAAATTGATCCAGCTTCTTAGTCAACCCTAGATAATGGCAAAAGACAATAGTTATTGGAGGTAACAAACATGGTAAACATATTCCAGATCTTTGCATGCAAAAACTATAACACCTTTTGCCATGTGCCACACATCATAGTGTGCGAGATTTCACTGGTGTAGATGTAAAAGGCAGAGAGACTGTGGTGCCAAAATCTACACTCTGGTTTGTCACTGTTGCCTGTATGCCTAAAAGATAATTATAATATTCTTTGAAAGTGTTGACTGTTGAATACCCTGTGTCAAGCAATATCTTCCAAGAGAAGCCATCTTACCATCAGTCACACGTTTAGGCTCATAGTAGCCTACATTTCACACACATTTCCAAAAAATATTTACAGCTATGCAGCAAGCCTGCGAGCCAATAGGCATTTTTTTTGTAACTTCACAAGCAGGAGTCACGGCAAGGCTACTTGGGACAGAGTCAAGTTTACCTTTACTCCGAGGGTGAGATGCCAGTGTTCTTGAGGAGAGCTGCGTAGACACACATTTAGGGGCGTCTGTTTGACAGGAAGCTTCCACTGAGCCTGGCAGTAGCTGTGATGCTCTCCTAAATGTAAATAAATAACACACACACACACACACACACACACACACACACACACACACACACACATTCAATCCGATTAAAAAGGCTATAACAAGCACCACAATAGCGCGATACCAATCGTGTAGATGTTAGCAAATGTTACATTCTCTCCGGGCCAGAGCAAGTTCTCATTCTGCAACGTTATAAGGTTTATGCAAACATATGTGCCCATTTAGATCAACAGTTCACAGAAGGGTAAATGTCAGTAAACTACCAATTCGTTGTGCTAGGTAGCCTATTCACACACAAAAATGATCTAAAACCATGCCATATACAGGTAGCTAACGTTACAAACACAGCTAACATGCTAACGACACGAACTACTCGCTTAGATAAGTAGATAAGAGGAAGACTAATTTACTTACGGTTGATGGTTGTGTTGGTAAAGTCGTCGGTACAGCTCTGTTGAGTGTCGTTGTGTAAAGCCGGCTTGATGATACTGTCCATGGTTTGAAATGGAGTTCGGAAATGAGTAAATAGCCAACCTCGGATTGAACTGTTTTTATAGATGAAAATCAACCACTATCACCGACAACTCTCTTCTTGTGGAAACCTGTGCAAAGTCCTCACATTGCCATTACATCCTAGAACGTTGCATGCGTGCTCAGACATCCTTATAACTATATTTCTCTTTCAAACGTAGTCGTTAGCCGTTTTCTCAAGCTAGCTGGCTATCGCTTCTGGCCATATTTATATGCCTACCCCCAGAAAGGGGTTGGGTTATGCAAATTTAGTTGGTGGTCAGTGGGTGGATCCAAGAGGGTCAGAGCTCCTGTTACGTATTATCGCAGCCTTGTCCAGATTGGCCCGTTTTGCCACAGCAAAAACTAGTTCGAAAATTTGCATACAGGGGAGGGCGACGATACAGCTGAGGTTACGGTGACATGCCAGAGACGCGTCAAGGCGCCTATATTCAACAATGACTAGGTAAATGCGGTTTTGAATTCTACCACCCCTTTAAGAATTAACAGATTTTTAAACATACTACTGTCCAACCTAAATGGTTTAATTCATCTATTGACATTTTTTCTGGAATTGCAAATACTCCTGATATTGTGACTGTTTGTCAGAATCAGAAAAAAGTGAGAATGTTTGAAATATCACGTGCCTTTGATTTATACATGGAAGACTCATACTGTACAAAAACCTTAAAATATCAGCCATTAGTCAATGCAATTGAGAATTTAGGATTTAAATGCCAATTTATTGTCCTAGTGTTTGGCAGTTTAGGTCATGTGCACAGGTTGGTGCTTTGTGGACTTCGTATTGGGGGGCTTCATAAATCAAAGGCCAAACTAGTGGCAAAGTACTGCTCTATATCAGCAATTATAGGCAGTATGTTTATTTGGAAAAGAAGATGTTTCTTGTACCCATGAGCTTTAAACACATAACTTGTGAACTGTGTTAATCTGCTGGATTGTTCAGAATATTTGTTTCCTGATGGAAAGTGGAATGTAAGGTGGAATCAAATAAAGTATATAAAATGTGTGTGTGATCTCACCTGGCGGATAGCGAGAGCTCCCTGGTGTATGCGTGTGTGTGTGTGTGTATGAGAGAGAGTCTATGTGTGTGTGTTTGTGTGTGTGTATGTGTGTGTGTGTGTGTGTGTGTGATCTCACCTGGCGGATAGCGAGAGCTCCCTGGTGTATGCGTGTGTGTGTGTGTGTGTGTATGAGAGAGAGTCTATGTGTGTGTGTTTGTGTGTGTGTATGTGTGTGTGTGTGTGTGTGTGTGATGATCTCACCTGGCGGATAGCGAGAGCTCCCTGGTGTATGCGTGTGTGTGTGTGTGTATGAGAGAGAGTCTATGTGTGTGTGTTTGTGTGTGTGTATGTGTGTGTGTGTGTGTGTGTGATCTCACCTGGCGGATAGCGAGAGCTCCCTGGTGTATGCGTGTGTGTGTGTGTGTATGAGAGAGAGTCTATGTGTGTGTGTGTGTGTGTGTGTGTGTATGTGTGTGTGTGTGTGTGTGTGTGATCTCACCTGGCGGATAGCGAGAGCTCCCTGGGGGTCGACTGTCAGCTCAGCCAGGTGAACACCAAACTCTAGAGGAGAGAAGAGAGAGACAGAGAAGAGAGGAGGGGAGAGGAGGAGAGGGAGAGAGGAGGAGAAGAAAAGAGAGATGGAGAGAGGGAGAGGACAGGAGGAGAACGGGAGAGAGGAGGAGAGAGGAGGAGAGGGAGAGAGGAGGAGAAGAAAAGAGAGATGGAGAGAGGGAGAGGACAGGAGGAGAACGGGAGAGAGGACAGTGTTAGGACCATCTTTTGTTATCATGACAACATAGTCTAATCCATCCTAGCAGCCAATCAGAGTGTAAATTCATTTCAGTTCAATTGAAAAATATTGAGAAACAAAATAGATGGATGTGGTGACACACATAACAACATTCTGTGATGTTCCTGACTTTGCAGGCAAAATTGGCAAATTCCCTGACTTCCCCTGTCTGGAACAGCCTTTATTAACACACACACACACACACACACACACACACACACACACACACACACACACACACACACACACACACACACACACACACACACACACACAAATTCCCTGATATTCCAGAAATTCCATCACCCCTGGGAGCCCTGAAGTAAGCAAATTTAGCTAGCAAGCTAGTTCTGATAATGAGTGAAATAAACATCAGCTAGGCTACTAGTAAGAACACAAGCTAGTTCTGATCATGAGGTCAGGTAGGCTACTAGTAAGAACACATAAAAAGCAGGTCAGTTTTAGTCCAGAATACAGACTGTTGATGCCCTGTGAGTGTCATGTCAGATAGTTCATAATGATCAGAGTTTGTGAGTTTTTAAATCCTCCCATTTCTGTTGAGTCCTGGTTGTTGTTATGACAACCGACTAGCTTAGAAATCTCTATGTAAGTCTATATGTAAATCTCTATGTAAGTCTATATGTAAATCTCTATGTAAGTCTATATGTAAATCTCTATGTAAGTCTATATGTAAATCTCTATGTACAGTACAGACCAAAAGTTTGGACACACTTTCCCATTAAATAATTTACTTTATTTTCATGACTGTTGCCTTCAGTGACAATCTACAAAATAAGCAAACTTATGAATGAACACGTGGCATTATGTACTTAATAAAAAAAAGTGAGAAAACTGAAAACTGATGTTTTATATTCTTGTTTCATCAAAGTATTCTTTTTTTTGTTTTGATAACTGCTTTGTCCTCTTTTTATTTTTTGGATGAGCTTCAAGAGGTAGTCACCTGAAATGGTTTTCTAACTGTCTTGAAGAGTTATTCATTCCCAGAGATGCTAAGAACTTGTCGGCTCTTTTGCCTTCACTCTGCGGTCCAGCTCACCCCAAACCATCTCGATCGGGTTAAGGTCCAAAAGTTTGTCGTAATCTCACACTTTTTTGTTAAGCATATAATTTCATATGTGTTCATTCATAGTTTTGATGCCTTTAGTGAGAATCTACAATATAAACTGTCCTGGAAATAAATTAATCGCATTGAATGACGGGGTGTGTCCAAACTTTTGGTCTGTACTGTAAGTCTATATGTAAATCTCTATGTAAGTCTATATGTAAATCTGTGTGTAAATCTCTATGTAAGTCTATATGTAAATCTCTGTGTAAGTCTATATGTAAATCTCTATGTAAATCTCTATGTAAATCTCTATGTAAGTCTATATGTAAATCTCTATGTAAGTCTAGCGGCCGCAAACACATTTGCTCAGTGAGTACGATGCTGCTTCTCTTCAGGAGTCAGTCACACCGGCGGGAAATCAATATTCTGACTGGAAGGCTAGTTGCCCAACCGCATGATAGCTCATCACATAAAGTTAACCCAACTTTAACTTTCTTTCATCGCCCAAGTTTCATCGCCCATCACACCTGCTGCTTTTGTTGCTGAAGTCGCCCGTTTCCAGACAAAGTAAATTACTGCAGTTCCATCGCTCGTGTCGCCTGCATCGCTTGCGGTCTGTAACACGCACAGTAAGTGTGTGTGTGTGTGTGTGTGTGTGCTTGTGATGAGCATGAGTTCCGTCACTCGTGTCGCCTGCACCGCTTGCGGTCTGAACGTACAGTTAGACTCCCCAAGCCTAAAGGAGTTCTATTTGTTTACATACTGGCCAGATATCCTAGTGTTCAGAGTTTGATGGAGACGGAAGAGGGTGTGTGTGTGTGTGTGTATTAGCTAAAGAGATAACCCAGTGTTCAGAGTGTGATGTAAAGATGGAAGAGGGAATGTGTGTGTGTGTGTGTGTGTGTGTGTGTGTGTGTGTGTGTGTGTGAATGTGTTAGCTGCAGAGATGATCACTGAGGACTGGATGATTCTTACAGCCCAACACATTCCACACGCATTGGACTACAGTACTGTGTGTGTGTGTGTGTGTGTGTGTGTGTGTGTGTGTGTGTGTGTGTGTGTGTGTGTGTGTCCTCTACACCTCCCTTTGCTACAATCAGAGAGCTGGATGCACGGTGTGTGTGTGTGTGTGTGTGTTGGATGCTGTGCCTCTCAGAGGTCAGAGGTGAGCCTCTGCACACAAAGGGAGACTAGTCCCATCAGAGCCAACAAGTATGCGCGCACACACACACACACACATAAAGGATTTCCCTCTACCTTATAAAGCTGCCTTTGATTATAATGCAGACACACACACTCACAGTGCAGACACACACACTCACAGAAGCATCCTTTACACACACATACTCACAGTGCAGTCACACACACTCACAGAAGCATCCTTTACACACACATACTCACAGTGCAGACACACACATACTCACAGTGCAGACACACACACACTCACAGAAGCATCCTTTACACACACATACTCACAGTGCAGACACACACACTCACAGAAGCATCCTTTACACACACATACTCACAGTGCAGACACACACACTCACAGAAGCATCCTTTACACACACATACTCACAGTGCAGACACACACACTCACAGTGCAGACACACACACACTCACAGAAGCATCCTTTACACACACATACTCAGTGCAGACACACACACTCACAGAAGCATCCTTTACACACACATACTCACAGTGCAGACACACACACTCACAGAAGCATCCTTTACACACACATACTCACAGTGCAGACACACACACTCACAGAAGCATCCTTTACACACATGACCTTCACAGTCTTACACACACTCACTATCACACACACACACACTCTTACATCAAGTTTCCCTACAAGCTCTCACTCTCTCAAACACACACACACACACACACACACACACTCTTACACCACATTCCCCTACAAGCTCTCTCTCTCTCTCTCTCTCTCTCTCTCTCTCTCTCACACATACACACTCTTATACCACATTCCCTGTCTTAACTCTCACTCATTCACACACACACACACACACACACACACA
>JAODXP020000012.1:19414034-19419034 GCA_027497455.2 Sardinella longiceps | reverse complement strand
ATGAACACAATATATAAAAACACACTCTGAAGTACACCAACATACTGCAAAGGCTGTGTGTGTTAGAGAGAGAGAGAGAGAGAGAGATACTGAGAGAGAGAGAGAGAGAGAGAGAGCGAGAGAGCGAGAGAGAGAGTGAGAGAGTAGAGAGAGAGAGAGAGAGAGAGAGAGAGAGAGAGAGAGAGAGAGAGAGATACTGAGAGAGAGAGAGAGAGAGAGAGAGAGAGAGAGAGAGAGAGAGAGAGAGAGAGAGAGAGAGAGAGAGAGAGAGAGAGAGAGAGAGAGAGAGTGAGAGTGAGTGAGTGAGTGAGTGAGTGAGAGAGAGAGAGAGAGAGAGAGAGAGAGAGAGTAACACTGACCACTGAGTTGTAGGCAGGGCTGCTCGATGAAGAAGCCGTTCCACTCCTGAGCCGAAGGCGACGCACTGGGACTCCCACTCTTCCTCCCCTGCATGTGCGTGCGCACACACACACACACACACACACACACACACACACAGAACACGGCCAAATAAGCAGGTTAGAACAGGACAGAACAGAACCCGGCCAAACCAACAGGTTAGAACCGGTTAGGCACCCACCTGAGTGAGCTGATCAATGAGTCGGAGTCTGACTGATGACACTGAAACAGGGGACGGACCTACCGACTGTCTCAGCCTTTTAGGATTAGAACACGACTGTGTGTGTGAGCCAAACCTGCAGACTCCATGTGGGACGACTGGGAGTCATTTATGAGCGCTAACTTACCCACTGAGCTCTTGGGAGTCATTTATGAGCGCTAACTTACCCACTGAGCTCTTGGGAGTCATTTATGAGCGCTAACTTACCCACTGAGCTCTTGGGAGTCATTTATGAGCGCTAACTTACCCACTCAGCTGTTAATAATAATTGGCATCATAGCGACCATACAATGCATCAGTTAAGATCATATCTAATATGTTTGATTCAGTCCAACTCAGTCATAATTACGTAAACAATGAAAATAATTGCATCGTTACAAATCACAAATTGAGTCACCCAGACACACATAGCGACCCATGACATAGCAGCCCTGACGTTCCACTGTAGAGATATTGGGGCTAATAATCAGTGTTCCACTGTAGAGATATTGGGGCTAATAATCAGTAGATCTGTTCCCAGCTTTAGGGTTGGCATGCCACTGGGAAGGGAATGTGTGTGTGTGTGTGTGTGTGTTTAAGGCGACATACGTTGGAGGTGGCAGTAGAGCGTGTGTGTGTGTGTGTGTGTGTGTGTGTGTGTGTGTTTAAGGCAACATACATTGGCAGTAGCGTGTGTGTGTGTGTGTGTGTTTAAGGCGACATACATTGGCAGTAGCGTGTGTGTGCTTCTTGTTGGTGTTCCAGCGCTGCTGCGGGGTGGATAAGGGTGTGTGTGTGTGTGTGTGTGTGTGTGTGTGTGTGTGTAAGGCGACATACATTGGCAGTAGCGTGTGTGTGCTTCTTGTTGGTGTTCCAGCGCTGCTGCGGGGTGGATAAGGGGGCGGGGCCAGGGGAGGGGAGCTGCTGCACGCGGTGCTGCCATTGGACAGTGCGCTCGATGAGGTAGCGCAGGGCGTCTCCTTCGGGCAGACGGACTCGTATGCGCTGCAGCGCCGCCAGCAGGGGGAGCACTCTCTCCAGCGAGGGTTTCTCCGAGCGCCGGCACAGCGGGCACAGCCACGGACGCCCAACACAGGGGTCCTGAGACGCTGCTGGGCTTGGGCTGGCGCTGGCGGTCTTCACGCAGCCGGGGTGGTAGAGGTCGTGGCACAGCTCGCACTGCAGCATGCCTCCACAGGGGGCACTCTGGCACACACACACACGCACAGACGACGGGTCTGTTGCTGCTTGTAGCTTAGCATCGTTAGCACTGCGCAGCGCAGACACCATCTCCAGCTCCTTCACACGTACCTCACCCAGCGTGGCCATCTGGAACACACACACACACACACACACAGGTTAATCAGTTAGAACACATGGCAACTCTCAGAACATACCGTGCTATAAAGACAGAGAATATGATACAGCATTGTTGGGTTTGTGTGTGTGTGGTGTGGTGTGGTGTGGTGTGGTGTGTGTGTGTCTCTTACAGCTGAGGCAGTGTGTGTGTGTGTGTCTCTTACAGCTGAGGCAGTGTGTGTGTGTGTGTGTGTGTGTGTGTGTGTGTGTGTGTGTCTGTGTGTGTGTGTGTGTGTGTGTCTGTGTGTGTGTGTGTGTGTGTGTCTTACAGCTGAGGCGGTGTCTGTTTTCTGATAGTGATTTCTCCACATCACTGAGGCAGTGTGTGTGTGTGTGTGTGTGTGTGTGTGTGTGTGTGTGTCTTACAGCTGAGGCGGTGTCTTTGCTGTCTGATAGTGATTTCTCCACATCACTGAGTGAGTCCAGTCGGCTTCGCCTGAGGGGTGGTGACGTCTCCTTCACTCGCTTAACCTTTGACCTTTGAGAGCCCCCGCCAGACTCACACCGAGGGCACAGTACCTACACACACACACACACACACACACACACAGAGCATCATTAGCACTGAACTCATTCTTTCATATATTTGTGCAGTGTGCATCAATATGTGTGTGTGTGAGTGTGTGTGTTACCTCCAGCAGTGAGCAGTGTGTTGATCGAGGCAGGTCTGTGCGTGTGTGTATATACCTCCAGCAGTGAGTAGTTTGTTGATCAAAGCAGGTGTGTGTGTGTGTGTGTGTGTGTGTGTGTGTGTATATACCTCCAGCAGTGAGTAGTTTGTTGATCAAAGCAGGTGTGTGTATGTGTGTGTGTACCTCCAACAGTGAGTAGTCTCCAACAGTGAGTAGTGTGTTGATAGGGGCAGGTGTGTGTGTGTTTGCAATATACCTCCAGCAGTGATTAGTGTGTTGATGGCGAGTGAGCGAGCAAGTGAGTGAGTGAGTGAGTGAGTGAGTGAGTGAGAGAGAGACCTCCAGCTGTGAGTAGTGTGTAGAGGGACACAGGAAGGTCTTGGTGGCGCTCTCTCTCCAGGCCTCCATCTCGTGTGTGTGTGTGTGTGTGTGTGTGTGTGTGTGTGTGTGTGTGTGTGTGTGTGTGTGTGTGTGTGTGTAATATACCTCCAGCAGTGAGTAGTGTGTGGAGGGCGAGAGGAAGGTCTTGGTGGCGCTCTCTCTCCAGGCCTCCATCTCGTGTGTGTGTGTGTGTGTGTGTGTGTGTGTGTGTGTGTGTGTGTGTGTGTGTGTGTGTGTGTGTGTGTGTGTGTATATATACCTCCAGCAGTGAGTAGTGTGTGGAGGGCGAGAGGAAGGTCTTGGTGGCGCTCTCTCTCCAGGCCTCCACCTCGTGTGTGTGTGTGTGTGTGTGTGTGTGTGTGTGTGTGTGTGTGTGTGTGTGTGTGTGTGTGTGTGTGTGTGTAATATACCTCCAGCAGTGAGTAGTGTGTGGAGGGCGAGAGGAAGGTCTTGGTGGCGCTCTCTCTCCAGGCCTCCACCTCGTTGACCAGCCCCTCCAGACGCCCCACGGGCTCTAGGACCACGGGGATGCCCCGCGCCCGACCCACCAGCTCCCACAGGCTCGCCAGCACAGGGACACGCCCGCCCACGCACGCACGCACACACACACACACACACACACACACACACACATTAGAAGACTTGACTTTGGAGGAAATCATTCCATGCAAACACTGCAGGGAGTCATCACCCTACTGCACAAACACACACACACACACACACACCCCTGCAGGGCGTCGGCCTCCTGTAGCCAGTCGTTGGCTTTGCTGATGGCGTCGGTGAGCTGCAGACAGTTGGGCAGAAAGGCTGGAACACTCTCCGCCTCCTGGACCGCCGACTCCAGTGTAGCCAAGCTGTGGCGGGGTCTACACACACACACACACACACACACACACACACACACACACACAGAGTCAGACAAGAAACACTACCTGTGTAATGCCTCATGCAACGCATCTGTGTGTGTGTGTGTGTGTGTGTGTGTGTGTGTGTGTGTGTGTGTGTGTGTGTGTGTGTCTGTATATAAGTGTGTGTGTGTGTATCAGTGTGTGTGTGTGTATATCAGACAGAGGGAGCAGTGCCGGCCCAGTGAACAATCCTATGGAAGGCTGAGCCAGCTAATCTGCCAGGAAGCTGCTTTCAGTCCAAACGCCAACACTGCACTTTCCCCTCCACACACACACACACACACACACACACACACACACACAGGAGAGGACAGCTAACCCCTAATTTAGCCCCTAATCTAAAACGTTTCCAATGTAATACATCATCCACCCAAATCACCACATTACTGGTTAGAAAACTATTCAAGCATAAAGTTACATTTTTATATATTTATGACAACACAGACATGACATGTGACTTCATGAGATTGACTGTGTGTGTGTGTGTGTGTGTGTGTGTGTGTGTGTGTGTGTGTGTGTGTGTGTGCGCACACATGTACGTGTGGGGAGAGCTCATTTGTTAAAGCAGTCTTCATCTCCCTCCAACTCTCACACAGGTCACAGGTCAAGTATCAATATATCCCTTCTACACACAACAAAGTGTGTGTGTGTGTGTGTGTGTGTGTGTGTGTGTGTGTGTGTGTGTGTGTGTGTGTGTGTGTGTGTGTGTGTGTGAGAGAGAGTGAGACCGAGGTCTCAATATATATTCACAAACCCAGCAGCCAGAAGTAACAATGGCTCAATATTGGTTACAAACCTTCACTGTGTGTGTGTGTGTGTGTGTGTGTGTGTGTGTGTGTGTGTGTGGGAGCCTTGGTCATGTGCACAGACTTGTTTTGAGAGGACTATAATTGTGTGGACTAAGTAAGACAAATGCAAAAGGACTGGCAAAGTATTGCTCCATCTCTGCTAGTGTTGGTAGACTATCCATCTGGAGACAAAGGTGCCATGTTTACCCATGAACTGTTAATGATGAGCTGCACTTGACACATTATGTTTGATCTGACCTACTCACTCCTATGACACACTTCTGACCAATGTGTGTGTGTGTGTGTGTGTGTGTGTGTGTGTGTGTGTCTCACC
>JAODXP020000012.1:19406534-19409034 GCA_027497455.2 Sardinella longiceps | reverse complement strand
CATGTTACACACCAGCTCATCGTGAGAGAACACACAGTAGCGCTTCAGAGAGCGGTAGTGCTCACACACTGACGCCCCAGCGGCATCTAACACACACACACAGAGGAAGAGAGAGTGAGAGGGAGAGAAAGAGAAAGTGACAAACAGAAGAAATAAAAGAGTGACACACACACACACACACACACAAACACACACACACACACAGCGAGCAGTGAAAGAATGAGTAAGTGAGTTTTGTAAGGATGAGACAGCATCACTGCAAGGGTCTCATGAGTATCATATTACTGTTGGAGGTCACACTTCTTGGGCTGCTCACACACACACACACACACACACACACACACACACACACACACACACACACACACAACAGACGATTTTGGCAATATTCATTGAGGAAGAGAGTAACTGTGGATCCATGCAGGTAGTGTGGTGGATAGGATAGGATAGTGAGCTGCTGGTCCTGTCCAGACTATATTATGGTCTGTGCAGGGGATAGGATAGGATAGTGAGCTGCTGGTCCTGTCCAGACATATTATGGGATAGGATAGGATAGTGAGCTGCTGGTCCTGTCCAGACATATTATGGGATAGGATAGGATAGTGAGCTGCTTGTCCTGTCCAGACATATTATGGGATAGGATAGGATAGTGAGCTGCTGGTCCTGTCCAGACATATTATGGTCTGTGAGGGGATCTCCAAACAATAATGTGACAGTAGTTTGTGTTTCTGACTCACATCATGTGCAGGCTAAGGAGGAGTGCTTCACTGCACACTATGAGGCAGGCCTGTTATTTCCATGATAAACTTCAGCCTATCTGAATTTGAAGTGCCCATAGATGCCTATTTAGAGATGCCTATGCAAGCTCCTATGCAAGCTCTCTGGTCTGCTGAAACACAGCCTAAAGGGTCCAGTAGCTGGTCCCTGAAAAACATTTCTTAGGGAAAGTGGTCCTCGGTAGGAAAAGGCTTTGAGAAACGCTGCGCTACGGTGCTCTTCCACACAAGGAAACAGATTATGGGAATACGGAACCTAATCTGAATTTGCACAGCTTAGAACCGTACACTTAAACACTATACTTCCATGCACAAATTTCCCTTTTTCACTAATGTGTGGTTGAACACTGTAATTACCGGTGCAATCCTTTTGTTTGTTATGTTGGTTTGTGTGTGTGTGTGTGTGTGTGTGTGTGTGTGTGTGTGTGTGTGTGTGTGTGTGTGTGTGTGTGTCTTACCCAGTCCACAGTGCAGAAGTTGACGGCCTCTGCGAAGTTGAATCCCTGGTTGAAGCCGCTGTGATAGGCTCTGGGGAAGGTGATGACAAACTCTCCTGCACACTGATTGGTCCGATAGATCTGGGGGCGGAGACAACGTTCAAAAATAAAGTGTCAGTTTCTGAGTCAGTCACACACACACACACACACACACACACACACACACACACACAAAAAAAACTCCCATATTTGCTTGAGAGCAAACCTCAGCCAGCTGTGAGTGATGCAAAGTCTCACCAAAGTGAAAGGCATGCAGGATTCACAGGTGAAGTTTGGGCCAACAATGACAGGAGTGAAAGTAGAACTAGTGCACACATTTCAAAGTTCACCAGAAGGGAGACTGTTCTTAAGTGTGTGTGTGTGTGTGTGTGTGTGTGTGTGTGTGTGTGTGTGTGTGTGAGTGAGTGAGTGAAAGTAGAACTAGTACACACATTTCAAAGTTCACCAAAAGGGAGACTGTTCTTAAGTGTGTGTGTGTGTGTGTGTGTGTGTGTGTGTGTGTGTGTGTGTGTGTGTGTGGAGTGTGTGGACTAGTTTTATTTTCACACACACAAAAGGGAGACTGTTGAGTCTTGAGTGTGTGTGTGCAGCAACAGCCCCCAGGTGTCACACACAGACAGACAACATCCAGCTCTCTAAACAAAGTGTGTGTGTGTGTGTGTGTGTGTGTACGTACGTACGTACGTACGTACGTACTGGCACTCCATGGCTCATGAGTGTGTTGGGGTTCATGATGGTGACTAGCTGCTGCAGCAGGTGTGTGTGTGTGTGTGTATACACTGTACGTACTGGTACTCCATGGCTCATGAGAGTGTTGGGGTTCATGATGGTGACTAGCTGGTGCAGCAGGTGTGTGTGTGTGTGTGTGTGTGTGTGTGTGTGTGTGTGTGTGTGTGTGTGTGGGTGTGTGTACGTACTGGTACTCCATGGCTCATGAGAGTGTTGGGGTTCATGATGGTGACTAGCTGGTGCAGCAGGTGTGTGTGTGTGTGTGTGTGTGTACACGTACTGGTACTCCATGGCTCATGAGAGTGTTGGGGTTCATGATGGTGACTAGCTGGTGCAGCAGGTGTGTGTGTGTGTGTGTGTGTGTGTGTGTGTGTGTGTGTGTACACGTACTGGTACTCCATGGCTCATGAGTGTGTTGGGGTTCATGATGGTGACTAGCTGGTGCAGCAGGTGTGTGTGTGTGTGTGTGTGTGTGTGTGTGTGTGTGTGTGTGTGTGT
>JAODXP020000012.1:19373097-19389164 GCA_027497455.2 Sardinella longiceps | reverse complement strand
ATCAAATATTTTATTCTACATTAGCAAGCAGTTCCCTTCGCGTCACATACGTCAGAGGAAAGAGTGGTGTGATTGGTTTTGCTTCGGCACAGCATTTTCTGACATCGACCAGTAGCAAACCGAGGCATTCGAGGGAGGCCTATGTACACTGGAACAATCCTTCCTAAAATGCATTAAAAGTCGATGGCAATCAGGATACTGGCCAATGGCCATCCCCGTGGTCTACGCTTTATCTTTGTGGAGGAAGATGATCATCGAGTGGAAGTACATAGGAAGGCAACACCAGGCCAATTCTACATGGATGTTCCAGGCTAATACTCTGTTTGCGTGTAAACCAAGGTCACAAACACAGAGAAATTACACTGTTGTTCAAAATAACCATGTACATGTCTCATGACTATCAGGGCTGATAACCCTCTAAGGACGACATCACCTCCCCCCATATCAACACCACACTCATCAAAGATCAACATGGCATGAAGGAGTAGAAAGACCTCAGTACATATCAGACTCATGGAATTGGGTGTAGAACAATGGTCAGGATGGCATGAGTGCTATGGGCAGGTTAGCCCATTAAAACAGACAGTTTTATCATGACAATGCTGTAATCAGATTAACACACATGCAAAGGATGATCTGATATCACCAAGTAATTAAGAGTCCGGGATCAATGTCAAACTTGTTGCCCTGGATGAATGGGTTAGGATTAGGGTTAAGGTTAAGGTACATTGATCCAGGGTAAACTTTTGACGTTGATCCTGGACTCTTAAATACCTGGTGATATCAGATCTTGCCACATGCAAATCTTTCCGTTACCTGCAGAAATGTGACATCATCAGCCTTCATCTCCTTTTCAATGGCTCTGATTGTGTCTGAAAGAGATGAGATCTCTCTGCTCATCTTCTCAATCTTCTCCTTCATCATCCGACTCTTCTGCTTCTCTTCCTCCCTCAGTGCAGCTATCCTGGCTGCCTCTTCATCTCGTAGAAACTGGTGAAGCTTCTCAAACTCCTCCTTGATCTGCTTCTCAGTCGTCTGGTTTTGAGTCTGAATAAAAAAAAAAAAAACAGTGTTCAGACTGACAAACAATTGAAAGTAAACTTATTACCTGTCATACCCACAGTAAAACATGGTCTGTAAACTTTCAAATATTGTTTGTGTAGTACATTGTATGCATTCACTCCCTTTGAAGAACAAATTTTTACATATTCCAAAACAGTGATGTGGTCTGACTTAAGCTGTGTGGTGATGTAACAAAATGGCCTCCTTGCCAGGGACATGGTCATGTCAGACATGACAGTAGTCTTCATCACACTGACCTTAATGTACTCAGCTGTTTTATCACAGGTGACTTTAGCTTCCTCAAAGTCCTTCAGCTTCTCCTGTAGAGGCTGCAGTTTGGCCTTCAGCTCCTCCTGAAATGAATGGATCACTTTAGTGCAGGGATTTTCAATTGGTTCAGTCTCAGGGCCACCATTCTGACAAAGAAGTCATCAGCGGCCCACCGTCAGGGGGTGGTGTGGGGTTGTTATAAACAAAGAGATTGCAACAAGTTACATACAAAAAAACACATTTTAGCCAGCCGACTGACACATGAATATAAAGAAGCAATTATACAATAATCATCTCTGTCTATTTGTGTGAGGTAGCTAACGTTAATAATCAACAGTGAAATCTACAGTAGAAAAGGTGGATATGCAAGACTGTAGAAGAGAATAATGCTGTTCAGAAACATCAAGAATTTCTAATCATCTCTCTCAATGCAGACAACACTAACAAAACAGTTTCAAAATGTCCTTCAGGGCTTGATGATAAAGTTTGACTGTTTGTGTGAAGTAGCTAATAATCTACTATATGGACTTTACAGAAAGCTCAGGCCTACCTTGATCTCTGCTGCTGCTTCATCAATGGGACTGAAGTTGTGATTTTTGTGTAATTTTGAGTCTCGACACACCAGACACACAAGCTGCTTGTCATTCTGACAGAAGAGCTCAAGGTGTTTTCTCTTGTGCTGTTTGCAGAACTCATGTGGCTGATCTCTCTCTTGTAAGACAGTCTTGGACAGAGTCTCACACAGGTTCCTTAAAGCCAGATTTGGGGGAGGGTATAACTTTGATGATCTCCTCCTGCAGACTGGACATTCTCTGGATGGTTTAGTTTCCCAGTACTGCTTCAGACAGGCTCTACAGAAGCTGTGACTACAGGTCAGCATGACAGGATCCTTGTAGATCTCAGTGCACACAGGGCATGATATGTCCTCTTCCACATTTGAAGCCATTTCCAAGACTAGAGTCTAACACCACAGCTGTCACAAACTTCCCTGTAATGGATTCTGGACAAACTTTACTTTCACTTTCACAGCTTTGGTAAATCTACCGTCTCTACTGAGTCATTGTGCTTCTTCTATGCAAATCTCCCAGAAACCCAACATTCTCTCCAACATTATAAATTAACACAACCCATCTGAATATGACTCCATGTTTCCCCTCATTTCTCACATACCACAGTAGTTGTTCAGCTGGAGTGTTGAACAGGGCAGCCTTCTGTCACTGAGCTTCACTTCCTTCTTCAGGACAGGTGAGGCAGAGGGAGGGACCAAGATAAGCTGAGAGTTGATTGGCCAATGAGCATTCCATCACAGAACCAGCACCTATAAGAACTGTCTGACCTCTAGATTGAAGTCCAAAGTTCCAGGAGGAGTGAAATCTAACTCACAGACAATAACAGGCATATTGGGAGTGATTTTCACTGCTGTCAAAACATCACTTACTCAAACTACAGTGTGACAGGTGCTTATACATAATACATAAACATAAGTAATGAGTCATCTTCTTGTAAGTTTTTACGTTTTTGTACTAAATGTACACATAGGTTTTCTCCAGGTGAGCAGGCTAGTACCTTGCATAGCAGCCTCCACCATTGTTATCTGTGTGTGTGTGTGTGTGTGTGTGTGTGTGTGTGTGCGTCACCAAGAGGGGCGCTACTCACCACCTCTGTATTCTCTTTTTTCCTTGAGGAGCAACATAAAACCAACCCAACAAATATATGCACAAGATACTACACTTTAAAAGTATTCTGGTAACACTTTCTATGAACCCAGTATTCATAGAGCATTATAAATACATTCATAAGGGTTATAATGCATTCATAACTGCACTTAGACAGTAACACTATTTTGCCCCCCTGTGGTGTAATGAATGCACTGCAGTTAAACAATCAGAGCCGTATATGGCTCTTTAGACAATAACACAATTCTGCCCCCTGTGGAGCAATGGATGCACTGCACTTAGACAATAACACAATTCTGCCCCCTGTGGAGCAATGGATGCACTGCACTCAGACAATAACACAATTCTGCCCCCTGTGGAGCAATGGATGCACTGCACTTAGACAATAACACAATTCTGCCCCCCTGTGGTGTAATATATGCACTGCACTTAGACAATAACAATTCTGTTTTGTGTGGCATGGCATGTTTAATAGACAAATAAACAACTGCAGAACAATACAAAACAATAAGAATAAACAAATATTAACTATAATAATTTAAGTAAGACAAACTAAATAAATAAATACTGCACATTCTTCAGTTTCAAAAAAGCATGAATGAATAAATAAATAAATAAATAAATGAATGAATGAAGGACTAAATTAATGAATTAATAAAAAGTGGATGAATAAAAGAATGAAAGAATGATGGAATAAAGAGATGGGTTGATGGCTAGTTGACTGACAGGTCTATTGACTGTACAGAAACCAACACCAGAAATTACTGGGGTGCTGAAGTCTGTTTGTGTGGTTTGTATCTTTCAAAAGTGTCTCTGTGGTTGTGTGTGTGTGTGTGTGTGTGTGTGTGTGTGTGTGTGTGTGTGTGTGTGTGTGTGTGTGTGCGCTTCCGTGATGCTGTTTCTCTGATCAAATTATCCAACATAAGAAGGGGGGATATTTTCTCCTAGAGAAAACAGAATGAACAAAGAGAGAGAGGAAGAGAGAGAAAGAGAGAGAAAGAGAGGGGTTACATACAGTACAGACCAAAAGTTTGGACACACTTTCTCATTAAATTATTTACTTTATTTTCATGACTGTTGCCTTCAGTGACAATCTACAAAATAAACAAACTTATGAATGAACACGTGGCATTATGTACTTAATAAAAAAAAGTGTGAGATGACTGAAAACATGTTTTATATTCTTGTTTCATCGAAGTATCCTTTTTTCGTTTTGATAAGTGCTTTGTCCTCTTTTTATTTTTTGGATGAGCTTCAAGAGGTAGTTACCTTAAATGGTTTTCCAACTGTCTTGAAGAGTTATTCATTCCCAGAGATGCTAAGAACTTGTCGGCTCTTTTGCCTTCACTCTGTGGTTCAGCTCACCCCAAACCATCTTGATCGGGTTCAGGTCCAAAAGTTTGTCATAATCTCACACTTTTTTTGTTAAGCACATCATTTCATATGTGTTCATTCATAATTTTGATGCCTTTAGTGAGAATCTACAATATAAATTGTCCTAGAAATAAATGAATCACATTGAATGAGGGGGTGTGTCCAAACTTTTGGTCTGTACTGTACAGTATCTTTGAAAATGTGTCAAGTCCAGTGTTGGGGAAGTTACTTTTAAAAAGTAGTGTTTGCTTGTTACTCGTTACTTCTTGGAAAAGTAGTCAGTTACTTTACTTAGTTACCTTCTATGCAAAGTAACTTTTTTACGTTATTCGTTACTTTTACGTTACTTTTGTTTAAAAAAAAAAAGGAAAGTTCTATTGATGACATAACAGGTATTTCTTTTATGCTCTTTATTCTGCTTTTAACATGAAAATATTTGGCTACAGGCTTCAACACTAAAGCCCTGTGAAACAGTAGTAAATAACAGCCTCAATACAGGCTCCTTATGAACGTGATGACAACCTCAAAATGGCATGGTATGGGATGTTTGTTTGTTTTGTTTTTTGTCCTTCTCCAGTCTGCGCAACGGCGCAGTAAAGGCTTTGTGGACTTTTGAATGTAATGGGAAGCAAGCACTGACCTTACAATGTGACAAGTTGACAATGTCTCTCTCTATCACTCTCTCCCTCTCTCCGGACCTCTGGCTGAATGTTATGCACAACGGTGAACTGGCACTTATTAATTTCGGTGAATATCCTCAATAAAGTTAACATCATGCGCAGCATGATCGGAATAGCCTGGTTAAAGCAATATCTAGGAGAGAGGTTGACGTAGGGAGAGCCGCGCATTATCTTACTGGAGCTACAGTAGGCCTATGTTGGCTTTATTGAAGTAGGCTAAAACCGAAACGAGTCGGTGAGAGCAGGTGGAGAGCCGGCGGATGGTAGACTCAAGGAATGGAAACGAAATGGAATAATGCAGACGTCTTTCCTTTATTTTATATTAGGCCACCGGCGGGGTGCATAACATAACAAATTAACAAACAAACTAAACAAACAAAACACTGATCAAACTGAAAATAAACAGGGTCAAGGCCCACAAACTAGGCAATATAACATACCATCATTAGGCTAGATCCTCTCCCGTCAGAGGCGAACACCGACTGTTACGCATGGTAACATACTATCGGTCACAACCAAATCATGGTTAACAATCAATTAAGACACTGACTTATGTTTACAACCTATGCATTGCAACTGCGCAAGCATACAGTACCCCTTTATCATCAGAGAACATAATAACAGCATGCCAATAAGGCAATAACACAAAAAGAAAAGATTATCAAAAACACCCCTGTAACAAGCGCTTCCCAGCAGGAGCGCGCTCGCAACTGCATAAAAAGGTTCCACCTCCCATAGCTCTGTTTGATCCCCGCTTATGATAACTTCAACTTCACTAATGTCCATAGGGAAAGTAACGTTGGGCCGTATTGGAAAAGGAACTACGTTTCGTTACCAAATTTTCAGGGGTAACGCGTTACACTACTTTTTTGAGGAAAAAGTAGTTACGTTACTGTAACTTCCGTTACTGTAACACGTTACACCCAACACTGGTCAAGTCAGAACACATCTGGAGCTTCACTGAGACTGAGCCCATCTTCAACATGAAACTGGAACTACAGACAAGGACGCATGTGTCAAATCAGAATGTTTACATGATAACTACAAGGACGCATACTCTATGCTGAATCAGAATGTTTAGATAAAGTCTGAATGACAGGTACCAAAACAGAATGTCTACATTTCTGAATGCCATAAAACTCTGAATGGCGTTATGAATATGAATGGCAACTCTACACTGAATCAGAATGTTTAGATAAAATCTGAATGACACATACTAAAACAGAATGTCTACATTTCTGAATGCCATAAAACTCTGAATGGCGTTATGAATATGAATGGCAACTCTTACCCAGAGATGAGGAGACACGTTTCACCCAAAGGACGGATAACACACCACACACCAGCAGTCCCAGAATCACACACACACGCACCAGACCTACAACAGAGTCTGAAACACCTGAAACACACACACACACACGCATCACACACACACACACACACACGCACACGCACACAAACACAAAACAGAGAAGGGGTCTCTTGCTAGTGCTGTGTAATAAGGAGCATATAATTTAATCTGGTGGACTATAGGGACACACACACACACACACACACACACACACACACACACACACACACAAACACAAGAAAGCAGGGGTCACTTGCTAGTGCTGTGTAATAGGGAGGAGCATATAATGTAATCTGGTGGACTATAGGGACGGAAAGTAAAAAACTGTGATTTTAGTAGCTGCGTTCCTAAGCCGAGAGCTATTACTATACTATATATGATACTATTGGAAATTTCATAGACCCGACTTTCAAAAAATGTTTTGGCTGTCAAGTGGTGGAGCAAGCTCAAGTAGCCTAGCTAGTTCCCTGCGTGTAGCCTGTGTAGTTCTTTTCTGACGAGATGTGGACAATTTCGTTCGTATGCAATTTCGTAAAAGACAGCAAAATTTCTCCTGGTACGTTCACAGGTAGTAAATAATTCCAATATACAGTATACAACATATTTTGGGGGTGTGTGTAAGTTCCACGTCATATCATCGTGGGATTTCTTGGAAAGTCGGGTCTATGAGATGCCTACTTTTCCTCCCTATGGATTATGATCATCATTAAGATTTCAGATTATACCTTTGCAGAGCCATCAGCCCAATAACAGATTCTAAAACACACACACACACACACACACACACACACAAACACTCACCCACACACACACACACACACACACACACACACACAAACACTCACCCACACACACAACACACACACACACACACACACACACACACACACACACACACACATACACACACAAACACTCACCCACACACACACACACACACACACACACAGCACACACACACACACACAAACACACACACACACACACACACACACACACACACACACACACAAACACCCACCCCCCACACACACACACACAAACTGAACAGGTCTCACTGGGAAATGCTGCTACATGGAGGAGGTATTCTCTACTGTCTTTAATCTAACATAATCTGAACCACTCAACCACTGCAAATTAGGATTTTAGATTACAAATGTGCAAAAATTTTCAACACAATGTCCAATGTTAGAGAAACTAGTGTGTATGCTGTGGACAGCAATGAAACGTGTGTGTGTGTGTGTGTGTGTGTGTGTGTGTGTGTGTGTGTGTGTGTGTGTACCTGTAGAGTTGTGAGTTAGAAGTGTGTTATTGTGATCCAGTAGATGGTCGTCTGGTTCTGGAGTAGAAACCCAAAACTCTGGTGCTGAAGCTACAGAATCATCAACAAGAAATAAAAACACATAAACATGTAAACAAACACAAATAAACATACACATAAACATATACACATTCGTCAGATGTACATCAACTGTGTTACACATTAGTCAGATGTTCAGATCCCTACCCCCTCCACCTTCGACTGCACTTCTCTCTCTCTCTCTGTGTGTGTGTGTGTGTGTGTGTGTGTGTGTGTGTGTGTGTGTGTGTGTGTGTGTACTATACCTGTAGAGTTGTGAGTTAGAGGTGTGTTATTGGCTCTGGTTGTGTGATCCAGTGGAATGGACTCTGGTCCTGGAGCTACAAAATCAACAGTAAGAAATAAAAAACCCATATAAACATATAGGCCTACATATAAATATATAGATCCTACACATAAATATATACACATATAGCATTAGTCAGAATAACTATAAAAACAAATAAACATTATGTAAATTCGACATTAACTGTGTTATGTGAAAATAATTTTTGACATTTACCAACAAGTAAAACAGTCAATCTGTGCCCTTACCATTAGTGACCAGTAAGACTTCAGTCAATCTGTGTTCCTATCATTAACAACCAGCAAACCTTCAGTCAATCTGTGCCCTTACCATTAATGACCACCAGTAAGACTTCAGTCAATCTGTGCCCTTACCATTAATGACCACCAGTAAGACCAGTCAATCTGTGCTCTCACCTCTGGCAATGACCACCAGTAAGACTTCAGTCCTCCTGTCTCGGCCCCACTGGTCAAAGCCGCAGTAGTATTTCCCAGAGTCCAGTGTGGTCAGATTGCTGATGGTGACGGTGAAGAACAGACCAGATGTGTTGTCATGGAGAGAGAATCTTCCGTTTGATTCCACAGATTTAACAAACACGTTCCCGTGGTGACAGGGATCACAGCAGAAGTACTTAGGGGTGGATTCATGTCCCTTTGGATACGGACAGACAACCTCCACACTTTCACCCTCAACGCCACGTGAAAATGACCCCTCTTTCTCTCTCAGGGTTGCGCAACTGAAAACTTCATAAAACAGAACAGAAATGATGAGTCATCTTCCTTTATCTGACGCAAGAATTGAATAAAATCATCATTAAAGAAATGAAAGTGCTGCTGCTTCTCAGAAATGATCTGAAGAATAAGAAATGGGTCTGTGTCTGTTGTCATAATGTTTAATCCTGCAAGAATAAGTCATGGATCAGACGTTACAATGTTTAAAGAAGAAATCCAGTGTGAATCAGTCAATAGCCCTGTAGTTTCAGGTACCTTACCCTTACCCTAAGGCCATCCTTAACATTATTCTTGTTTGCTGTAACCTGACGGACTCAGTCAAATTGGCCCGACACGATGCCGACCATAATAATGTAAAACAACCAAGTGAACTATTTTTTTCCCCGCAAATCATGACTGTTGACTAAAAAAAAAAATTCTACAGACCTACCGACCCATTTGTTTTTCTGATTTTGATGTTACAGCAAAAAAAACACATTTCTAACGCACTCAACCCTCATCCTAACCCTAAACTGAATGGAGTAGTGCCATAAGGGCAACGCTGCCTGGATGGCACCATTGAGGGCAAAGAATACCAAAGACCAAAACAATATTTGTGTTCTGGCACGTGCCCACTTGACCTAGGGCTGTAACCATCTTGAGCAACTGCCTGATTATTATGCCAGATCAGAGTATAGCTCCATGTCATATCACCCTGTTTTAAAGGACAAGTCTGATATTTATCGCCAAAAAGCCCCTTTTCTGGAGTGAAATAGAATTATTGACACTATTGAACGACATGAATAAAGGAATGAAGGACATTATTCGCCTTATTCACCTGGAACGTTCTAAAGACGTTGAGGGGTACACTTCAGGGGTACACTCGGCTACACCGTTGCTACACAGCCAGCTGTCATGGCGCCTCACTGTTGTGTGCTGAAATGCACATCCTCAAAGAGGAAAAAATCATACCGTGGGCAGACTTTCCACCGTTTCCCAAAAGAGCAGGCACTTCGTTTAACTTCCGTACACCTCAAGCGTCAAATTACGTTAAATTACGTCAAAATGGCCGCCAGGTGAATAACGCGAATTAGACAGGCACATGACAATCCATTCTGAAGCAGACGGGGGATTCTACATGAGCCAAACATCCTTTTTACATTCCTCCAATTCTGAAGACATGTTAAATCACACAGTTTTTATGTTTCTGATGTATTTCATGTCAGGCCTAAGAACACACAACATGTGAAACAGCATACAGGAGATCCGGACATCTCTCCCCTACTGTAGGACAGCAGCTCCATTTCTTTCTTTGTGTTTGGAAGACTTGTCAGCAGTTTCATTTTGTCATTTTGCAGTAGCATATTTGGCAATTTAGTAGAATAAAATGGCAAAATATACAGTGGTGCAATTTTACAGTAGCCTAATAAATAGGTTTAGGGTGAAGCTTGTAGGCCAGGCCTCGCAACGTTTACATCTGCATATAAGACTTTAGTTGGATGGCAATTTGTTGACAGTTATGAGTTGGCTTCAACAATATTGAGCATAGCAATTGCTTCTGTTATATAATGTTATGTAATTGCCTCTGTATGTGGCCTAGTCGTCAAAATGTTGGTGTTGATCTACACACTCCAGTAAAGGGGTTAACAATGATAAATGTTGGACTTTACCTTTAAATAGGATAAATATCGGAATCTTCTGGAAAAACTTTTAAGTTGTTTAACTGGAATAGAAGGTGGTGCATTCCTGCAATCTATTCAAGACTAGCCAGGGCTCTGTGTATCATGCTATATGAGGTTTTGTAAGTTAGTTCTTATACGGCCACTACTACTACTACTACTACTACTACACACACACACACACACACACACACACACACACACACACTCCACTGACCTTGGCACAAGGCAGAAATCCACAGAATTGTCCTCATCTTTCTGCTCATCTGATCCTCAACTGACCTCTTCTGCTGCTCAGTCAACCACAGCACATTTATACACACACACACACACACACACACACACACACACACACTCACGCACACACCTACTCAATCTCACCCACACACTCACGCACGCACATGCTCAACAACTTCCCCATTCAGGTCCTAAATGACCCCATCTCTCAGTGATGCGTCACAATGGAATCTTACCCCTGTGACCCATAGATATCATATAATTATTAGATATTATTATTATTATTATTATATAGTATATTATATATGATTCTATATCATATCTGTAACCAACCAACATCACTGTAAATAACCAACATCACTGTAAATACTCCTTGGTTACTAACCTCGGTAACCAACCAACATCACTGTAAATACTCCTTGGTTACTAACCGTTACTAACCTCTCTCCCTGACTTCTCTTCTCTGATTGGCTGATAGGCCATTGCATATAACTTGTAGATCTTCTGTCATACGAAGCCAACCGAACAGCTTAACTTATTTTACAACGGAGTCGCATATTTCTTTTATGTTTTCAACACTTGATTAAATATACAGGAAATAAATACAAACGGATGATAAGCGGGATAACGGCCTTCGATGTGACCGGTTCGATGGAAATAATGTTTCGGCGAAGGTAACATACATACGTCGCCGGAGCTCTAGACCTCCACCTTGTCATTATTTCCATAGAAGCGGCCGGTCACCTCATCAGCCGTCATCCCACCTATTATATAAAGTCATGTTTCTGTTCCAGTGTGATTTAACAACTCTGTCTCGCCTCTGTGGCTCCAGTGGCTCCATCTAAGTGCTTTTAAATAGCAGAGTAGCTTAAACAGATAGAGTATCTACAGTACCTAGGTCCACACACACACACACACACACACACACACACACACACACACACACACACACACACAGATAGACTCACCAGAGCAGTGGGAGAGAGTCCTCAGAACTGTCCTCATCTCCACCCTCTCTGATTCACACACACACACACACACACACACACACACTGTTAGGGTTTTGATATTTCTGTGTCTTGAGTTCATGTTTTGAGTTTCTGTTTTGCCATGTGCTTGCATGTGTTTACTATTTGTCCAGGCCCCTGTGCATTTGGGTTCCTAAAAACCTTCTCTGGAAGAATCGTGACACACACACACACACACACACACACACACACACACACACACACACACACACACACACACACACAAACAAACACTTGACAAAGCAGCATTACAGTAGATGTGGACACCACACACACACACACACACACACACACACACACACACACACACTCACACCCACACACACTCACACACACACACACACACACACACACACACACACACACACACACACACACACACACACACACACACACACACACACACACACACACCCACACTCACACACACACACACTCACACCCTCACACACACACACCCACACTCACACACACACACACTCACACACACACACACCCACACTCACACACACACACACACACTCACACACACACACACACACACACACTTTGAATCCCCTGTATGGCTCTTCACATCCTTCACCTCAAGTAGGAGGGCTGATGATGTCACAAGAAGCTGGGATGAGGGCTGATGATGTCACAAGAAGCTGGGATGAGGGCTGATGATGTCACGAGAAGCTGGGATGAGGGCTGATGATGTCACGAGAAGCTGGGATGAGGGCTGATGATGTCACGAGAAGCTGGGATGAGGGCTGATGATGTAACGAGAGGCTGGGACGAGGGCTAGTGATGTCACAAGAGGCTACGACAAAGGCTGGTGATGTCATAAGAATGTGTGTTCTCTGTGATGTCATATGAGGGTGTGTCCCCTGATATGGCTCCACCCTAGCCTGGCACGCCCTCCCAGTGACGTAGCACTTTTGCCGTTGCTGTCGCTAGTCTGCCCCCCCCCCCCCCAGTGACGTAGCACCTTTGCCGTTGCTGTCGCTAGTCTGCCCCCCCCCCCCCCCCAGTGACGTAGCACCTTTGCCGTTGCTGTCGCTAGTCTGCCCCCCCGCCCCTCCCAGTGACGTAGCACCTTTGCCGTTGCTGTCGCTAGGCCAAAGTCTCGCAGAGCTTTGAAAGTCGATGGCAATCAGGCTAGCTCCAACCCCCACCCATTAATGGCTCCATCTGCTGGGGGGCTTTGGAGCTCCGCCCCTCCACTCAGCGACACTCTTACTGTACGTCCACTCCAAGGGCTACTAATGCTACAAAATCGCTTTGGTAGCGCAAAAAAGCAGCTGCTAAGATATCTGTGTTCGCCCAAATTGCTCTATCGCTCATGTCATGACTTGCCTGTTGTCATTCCATTTAGAGCACGGCATTTAGATTTTACATGTAGATTTTACATTTAACGCGTCATAGCTAATTTGCATAATTTGCATAAAGTTGACTGTTTTTTAGCTTTATTTAGTCGCTCAAATCGCCCAACTTTTACAGCTGGTAGCTTTTGTAGCTTTTGTCGCTCTTGCCCATAGAAAGTGAATGGCTTCCAGCGATTTCCGTAGGTCCGTTCCTGTATCCATATCGGGGTTAATAATCTTTAGGTCCGTTCCTGTATCCATATCGGGGTTAATAATCGGTAGGTCCGTTCCCAGCTTTAGCTGATAGCCACAACAATGACCAATTCCATTCTGTTAGCGTTAGCTGGCGTTCGCTATCTCGATCTGCGCTGCATGATAAATTGGGTCATTGTTGTGGCGATGGACAGCACTGTAAACGTGCAGAGCTACACATTGATTCACTCCGGATTATTCCTTTAAGGGTAAAGTTGGGAAGAATTAGCACTGTATCGGTTACGGGCTGCTAAGCTGATTGATTAAGCTTGTTAGTGAGGACGATACTCAGCCAAGGAAACCTGGTTTATGATTTCACTCCTGAAGAGGCTTTGTTTACGTTTGGCTGCTACAGATCAACCTCCTTATTTAGACTTCTGGAATCTCAAATACTTTTCTCTTCATTCCACAGGACATTGTTCACATTTTTAGTTATGTTGCATTGAATCTTGTGCATTGTGTGTGTGTGTGTGTGTGCACGTTATAAAATGTTTAATTATATTGCATTGCACTGCATTTGAATCTTGTGCATGGTGTGTGTGTGTGTGTGTGTGCACGTTATAAAATGTTTGATTATATTGCATTGCCCTGCATTTGAATCTTGTGCATGGTGTGTGTGTGTGTGTGTGCACGTTATAAAAATGTTTGATTATATTGCATTGCCCTGCATTTGAATCTTGTGCATGGTGTGTGTGTGTGTGTGTGCACGTTATAAAAATGTTTGATTATATTGCATTGCCCTGCATTTGAATCTTGGTTCTCACACTAGTTGAACTGCCCACTGAAAGCTGTGTAGCCTATCACAACACACACACACACACACACACACACACACACACACACACACACACACACACACATACACCATGCAACAGTGCAATGCATGATGCCCTCTCCTTTTCGAACACTTCTTCGACTTCTTCTCAAACACTCTTCCTAACACACACATACACACAGAGACACACTTTCTATGTCTGTCTTTCTCTCTCCCCAACACACACACACACACACACACACACACACACACACACACACACACACACACACACACACACACAACAGTGGTGACTCCTTCTCAAACACTCTTCCTAACACACACAGAGACACACTTTCTATGTCTGTTTTTCTCTCTCCTCAACACACACCTCTCTCTTCTTGTGTCCAGCTGTTCTGTGTCTCTCTCACACACACACAAACACACACTCCTTCCCTCTGTCTCCCTGTGTCCAGCTGCAGTGTGTGTGTGTGTGTGTGTGTGTGTGTGTGTGTGTGTGTGTGTGTGTGTGTGTGTGTGTGTGTGTGTGTGTGCTCATTAAGCATGCTGGGGATTATTCTTAGATGCTGTGCTGTGCTGCTGTGCAGAGTTGACTCCTTATAAGGGCGTAAGAGGGGAAAGCCACTGGAGAACACCTAAACAACCACACACACACACACACACACACACACACACACACACACACACACACACTCAACACACACAGCACATACACACACACACACCGTGCAGACATACACACACACACTGTAGACAAATACACACACAGGACAGGCATAAACACAGGCACACACAGGACACACACACACACACAAACACAGTAAATGTTGGGAACTACCAGCAATCTCATATACACTCTAACATATATTCTGGTATGCACACAGACACACACACACACACACACACACACACACACACACACACACACCAGAGATGTAATCACAGAATTGAACACAAAAGGCTGCTAGTCTGTCACATGTTTAATACAGATGCAGATTGATCAAACATAAACAACATTCTTTTGTGTCCGCCATCATTTACACACTAGTGAAACTCACTGAAGAAACTGATCCCCCCCTCACTACATCAACTACGGTTATTTGAATGAATGAATGAATGAATGAATGAATAACTTTAAAACGGGTGAACACACCAAAACAAAATCATTTACAAAAACAAAAAACATAATGACAGAAAATAACCCTCCCCCATCTCTTCCAGGGTATTTTGGACACCACCCCCCCTCCCAATTAAGTAATTAATTAATTAAGACATGAATGACCCCAAATACCCTAATTAATTAATTAATTGATGAAATAATTAAGACATGAATGACCCCCAACCCCCCTAATTAATTACTGTACTAAGACACAGGATCCAGGATAAGAATGTAAGGCAGAGCGTCCTCAGAGGGAGACAGTCACCACCAACCAGTTTTTACAGACCTCACACACACACACACACACACACACACACACACTCTCTCAAACACACACACACACACACACACACACACACACACACACACACAGTCAAACTGGCTCAGGGAAACTCTGGCATGTAATCTGAGATCTGTAGCGTCCAATGCTCCGTCCGTGTTGCCAGGTTTGGCTTCAAATCCCCCCAGTTAGATTACCGTAAACTCTCACAGCAAGACTTCTCACTCAATCCATCTGTGTTGCCAGGTTTGGCTTCAAATCCCCACAGTTAGATTACCGTAAACTCCCACAGTAAGACTTCTCACTCAATCCATCTGTGTTGCCAGGTTTGGCTTCAAATCCCCACAGTTAGATTACCGTAAACTCCCACAGTAAGACTTCTCACTCAATCCATCTGTGTTACCAGGTTTGGCTTCAAATCCCCCCAGTTTGATTCAACTCAAGCAATAGGCTAAAGGTGTCTACAGACCAAAAAGCCGTGACGAGACGGGTTGCAACCAGGGGGTCAGGATTTGGCTGGTTAGCTGTGCCAATTAGCATTG
>JAODXP020000012.1:19365597-19368097 GCA_027497455.2 Sardinella longiceps | reverse complement strand
TGGGGCCGGCGGGGGCTTGCCAGAGGAGTGTGTGTTCGTGCGTGTGTGTGTGTGTGTGCGGTCGGTTCCGGGCTTGTCCATGTGATTGGCCTGCTGAGAGAACCGCTGTCTGAAGGAGTCCAAAGCGCCGGGTGTTTTACCGGACCCTTTACCGGGCCCCTGCGGCTTCTGGTTCTGTTCCGGCGCCAGTGGACCTTTCTGCTGCTTCTGCTGCTGCTGCTGCTGCTGGCGCTCGGTACCGGATTTCTGCTGGGCCGACTGGAACCTCCGGAACGACCCGCTGGGCTCAGAACTCTTCTGTTGCTGGGTCCCCAGGTTCTGTCGTACGCTCTTCTGCGCTGGGCTGTTTTGGGCTGGGTTGTTCTGATTCTGGTTCTGACTCTGGCTCTGGTTCTGTTGGGCCATCCTCTGCTCCAGTCTCCTCTGGCGCTGGCGGTCCATGTTGCGGCTCAGGATGTTGGTCATGGTCATCCGCGGTCCGGCCAGCTCGAAGTGGTAGCCCAGCTTGAGCAGCGTGGTGTTGTCTCTTAGCAACCGCGCCATCTCCATCTCCGTCTTGCCCCCGCAGATGTGCCGCTGGTTGTGGAAGCGCAGCTCCGTGAGCGACGCGTTCTCCACCAGCGCCTCCACCAATGAGAGCATGCCGCGGCCGGTCAGCTGGTTGGAGTCCATGTTGAGGCTGGTGAGCGTGGCGTTGGATCGGAGGGTCAGGCCCATGGCGGCGGCTACGTGGTCGTCGGCGCGTGTGTTAGCCAGGCTGAAGGAGCGCACGTGTGTGTTGCCCCGCAGCGCCTCGGCCAGCTGCAGTAGAGTGTCAGAGCGAATAGCGTCGGAGTTGTTGACGTTCAGCTCTGTCAGCTCGGGGTCGTTTTTACGCACCTGTTCTATAAGGCCATCGAACATACTGAACGCCTCATCGATTTCCTCCTCCTCCTCCTCCTCCTCATCTTCCTCTTCTTCTTCGTCATCAAAGTCATCGTCATCATCTTCATCACTGCACACAGCTTCATCCTCCTCTTCCTCCTCCTCCTCCTCCTCTCTGCTCTGGGGCTTGTGGTTCACCTCCTCTCTGCTCCTCTCTCTGCCTGCTCTCTCTCTCCTCTCCTCCTCCTTCCTCTCCTCCTCCTGCACCTGCTCTCTGCTCTTCTCTCCTTTCAGTCTCTGCAATCGCTCCTCTTTGCTCTCCTTCTCCTCTCCTCTCTTCTCTCTCTTCTCTTCCTCTCTCTTCTCCTCTCCTCTCTTCTCCTCTCCTCTCTTCTCCTCTCCTCTCTTCTCTGCTGTGTTGTCTGATGGGTGTGTGTTCATCCCTTTAAACTCGTCTGTCTCTGTTTCAGGGGCTTCTGCCCTTCTCCTCTCCTCCCTCCTTCTCTCTCTCCACTCCTCCATCCTCCGTATTCTCTCCTCCCTTTCTTCCTCTTCCCGCGACACTGTGCGTTTTGTCTTCCTCTCTCCCCTTCCTTTCCTCTCTTCTTCCTCTCTGGCCATCTCTTTCCTCCTCTTCTCTTCTGCTCTCTCTCTCTCCTTCTCTTTCCTCTCTTCTTCCTCTCTCTCTCTGGCCATCTCTTTCCTCCTCTTCTCTTCTGCTCTCTCTCTCTCCTTCCTCTCCTCCTCCTCTTTCTCCCTTGCCATCTCTTTTCTCCTCTCCTCTGCTGCTCTCTCTCTCTCTTTTCTCCTCTCCTCCATTGCTCTCTCTCTTTCCCTCTCTTTCTTCTCCTCCTCCTTCTCTTCCTCCTGTTGTCTGGACTTTCCTCTTCCTCTCCTGAACTCCTCTCTGCGTTCCCTCGCTCCCCCCCTCCGCTCCTCTCCTCCTTCCTCTCCTCTCCTGCTCCCTCCATCTCTGTCTCTGCTCTTCGCTCTGCTCTTGTCTCTGCTGTTCATCCTCCTCAGTCTCCTGCTGCTGCTGCTGCTGTCGGCCTGTCCGTCACGCTTAGGCCCCTCCTCCTCCTCCTGTCCGTCACGCTTAGGCCCCTCCCCCTCCTCTTGTCCATCATCCTCTGGCTCGGAGAAACTCCGCTCTCGGCTCCGCCCCATCCGACGCAGACGCTCCCTACGCTCTGCTCTTGTCTCCCCCTTCAGGAACACACACAGACACACACACACATCACACACACACACACACATCATTCAACACACACCCAAAATAGCCAAATCAATATTCAGCATTCACACAATGAACTTCGAGCTTTTCATAATTGCTAAAATACATTTTCAGTCTCCAAAAAGTAAACACAAATGCTGAATTTCAAACAAAGAATGTAAAATAATAATAACTAGAGAATGTATAATAATAATAACAACTTGAGAATTTCAGGGAATTACCAGTGTATGAAAATGCAAGTTGCTATCTTGGTTGATACATTTCAACTGTGGAAGTGGTTGCTAGGCTGTTACTAGGGTATTTGAGGTGGTTGCTAGACTGTTGCTAGGGTAGTTATGGTGGAGTGGTTGCTAGGTTAGTCACATCGGTTGCTATGTTGGTTGCTAGGTCGTAAACTGTGGA
>JAODXP020000012.1:19358097-19360597 GCA_027497455.2 Sardinella longiceps | reverse complement strand
AGGTGTTCTCTGAAGAGTTTCTTGAATACCGAGAGGGACGCCCCTGCTCTGATTGACGATTATTTCCCACCAGTGCGCATGACGCAATGTCACGTCGATTATGATATTGAGGTAGGCCTAAACAAATCCCGGGTGTCGGTTAACGAATGTATGATAGCCTACAGCACCAACACGCGCAAAAGATGTGGGCTAAACTTCAGCAACGCCGCTGTCAGCTCGAGCCCCCCTCTCCGTCAACCGAGGATGCTTTCAGCACCGGAAACAAGCTTTCGGTGCTGAGCGGGGCAGCTTCGGTCAGACTGTCCTCTTGTTCCCGCTCCCCCCGGTAGAGCACGCGGCTTCTGTGGAGCATGAAGACATGGTTGCCTAGCAACCCAGAGTGTGATGATGCCCCCGCGAGCGACTGACATTTTGCTTGCAGCGTTTTTCCGTCCTCCGTTCCTCTGAAGTCTGGTCTAACGACGTCTCCACGGGACTCTCGAGCAAGTCTCAAGTTTCCAGGCACGCGGAGCACCTGTCCAAGGCCGCGCTTATCAGCCCGTTAATCCAAACAATCTCGCGGACAATTCGCACAGATAATGAGATCTAGATGCGGCATGTGCATCAGCGCGGCCCTTTAAATACCGGCGCACGGGGACAGGCACCGGCTGCGCTTCAACAGCCGTCAGCGAGCTTGTTAGGGGATCTATGTCGGTGGGCACGGGGAAGACGGGTTAAAGGTCAAACCAACAAGTGGAGTAAAAGTCCGCGCGCAGTCCTGCCAAAAACAACACACTGTCTCGCGCTCCACATCATGGAGGCCCTCATCATGCTTAACAACCTGGCCTGATCTCCATGCTGATAGAGTAGATGGAACACACACACACACACACACACACACACACACACACACACACGGGCCTGCAACCTGGCTAGATCTCCGCGCTGATAAAGTAGAGGGATTGGGGATACCCAAATAGGAACACACACACACACACACACACACACACACACACACACACACACACACACACACACACACACACACACACACACACACACACACACACACACACTATTTCTCTCTCTCTCTCTCTCTCTCTCTCTCTCTCTCTCTCTCTCTCTGCTCATGGAGACCATGGTGCGTTGTTGAGTGCCAAGAGCCATACGCCATACGACAAAAAGGAACAGGTAGGCTAGGCTGCTTTATGACACACACACACACACACACACACACACACACACACACACACACACACACACACATGGACTCTGGACTAGATTACCATAGGCACACATATTAATGCAAACCTGTCGGACTATTTGCATTATCAGGACAGAGAGATTTGGGACTTTAAGGACTTTGGAGTCCGTCAGCCTTGTCTCCAAACACCCCTCACACTCACTCACTCACACACACACACACACACACACACACCTCCACAGAGCGCTCCCTGCGCAGTAGCTTTTTGGTCTCCCGTTCGCAGTACACGAGCATGGCCTCCCGGTTGTATCCGCGCTCGGGGATCTTCTCCGTTTGGTTCCGCTGCCGTAGCCCCACGGGCACGTTGGGGTCCGGGTCAATGACGGTGAGCTCCTTCTCGAGCTCTTCCACCTCCTCCGGAGACAGCTTCGCCAGCAGGCTGTCGAAGTCATCCTCGAGACTGGACATGGTCGGTACCGGACGGACCAGAACACTACCGGCTGCTGCTGCGCGCCTTAACTTTCCGTAGGAGAAACTTTCCTCAAACTAAAAATCACTGGCACGCGTAAGTAAGTAATCCCGTAAAGTGTTACAGCAGCGCGCGAGAGAGTGAGCACTCAGGGCCAACAGCTGATGTGAAACCAGAGGCGCAGTGAAATGTTCACGAGCGCACTGCCGCTGCTGGGCTGGAACTCTCCCCCTGGTGAGCGCGGGAGCGCGCCGCGTGCCCGCCCGGTTCGGACATTCCTAACTGCGCGCGCATTCGCATTCCTTATGATACGCGCGGGTTGCTCTGCTCTGCCGCCGAGGCTCATCACCATCACCGTGAGACGTTACTACAGCTGTGCATGATGATCACACACACACACACACACACACACACACACACACACACACGTTACAGCTGTGCATGATGATCACACACACACACACACACACACACACACACACACACGTTACTACAGGTGTGCATGATGATCACACACGCAAACAGGGCATGGGGGCCCTTCACTAAGTTCCCATAAACACCTGGACTACTACAAGAATCACATGGCTATAATCTCCAAGCATCTGTCATTACTGTTGTGATGAATTTGTCTTTTATTTCAACAGCAAAAACACAGAAGATGCCTTTTTACTGAATGTAACCACACCAATCTACATTCCAAACTGTTATCTTCACTAAAATATCTCACTAACAGGGTAGTTATTTATTTCACTACATCATAAAACATGAGAATTATTCTCCGAGTAACATTAGCAAATACAAAACTAGACGGGGAAACTTCAGGCACTTCAGGGAACTAGCTGACAACA
>JAODXP020000012.1:19345597-19348097 GCA_027497455.2 Sardinella longiceps | reverse complement strand
ATGATGTAGTATAAAGCAGCCTACAGTCACAAAGCTAACGGTATTATTCTCGATGACGGAAGACTATCCTGGCGAATTTGCTTAACCATTGGCAAACGTACAAGCCCATTTAGTGTTAATTGTCTCTTAACTGTGTGATGCTACGTTATGTATTGCAACACAAAGCTAGCATGTTATAAGCTGGCTAGAAGCTACATCTTAGAAACATTTACGGGTTCACACTTCACAAAAGTTCATGTAGGCTAATCATGCGTGTCTGGTTCGTTCAGATCTTCTTACTGTTACTAATGCGTGGACTTCTGGTGTCTTTCTGATAACCAATGAAGAAGTGAGTTGAACTAAGCAGAGGCGGAGCTCAGCTGAAATGACGCCAAGGGCTAACGGGACCTGAACAGGTGTGATGAACTAGTCATACACTAGTGCAGTTAATATACAATTTCACTTTTTGTGTTTCCATAAAAAACGATTGTGCAGTCTATCTATGATGCATCCACTGTACGGGGAATTACGGTATACAGTACATGTTGATGACCTCACTTATTGTGGCCTTACTGGCCAGTACTTTTGGCCTTACTGACGCACAGAGATGACATCACTTACGGCGCTTCTTGTGGAGTTTAGCCTCCAGGACGTCGGTGACGCGTTGAGCCCAGTCATCATAGACCTCCGAACGCTTGTGCACCGCAGTCAGCAAGGGGTACAGCTCATCCAGAGAGAAACGATACCTGCACACACACACACACACACACACACACACACACACACAGGGTCAGTATCCTCACAATATTCAGCATGGGCTACAGGTAGCTAAAACACACAACAAGGCCAGAGTGTGTGTGTGTGTGTGTGTGTGTGAGTGTGTCTCACCTGAGCGTATAGTTGTGGAGGGGGCAGGAGCAGAGGTCTCCGATGTGGTGCAGACACACCTGTACACCTGGTCTGCAGGGGCAGGTGAGGGCGGAGAGGAAGCAGGTGGTTCGACACTTCACACACTGACGCTCGTCATCCGCTAGTCCCTCGTACTGGAACACTTCACTCTGCACCACACCCTACACACACACACACACACACACACACACACACACACACACACAACCAATAGAGGAGAGAGAGGACAGAGCAGATGTGTGGTGAGTGCATATACATGTTTATGACTGTGCTGCTTCCACACACACACACACACACACACACACACACACACACACACACACACTGGTAACTGTGCTGGTTCAACACACACACACACACACACACACACACACACACACACATCTCGAGAGGAAGCTGTACTGAGCTGTACTGGTTTAACACACAGTGTGTGTGTGTGTGTGTGTGTGTGTGTGTGTGTGTGTATCCTCACCATCTTGCGTACACACTCGCGTAGCTCCTTCTCCTCCCTGACCATGAGCACCATGTCCTTGTGTGTGTGTGTGTGTGTGTGTGTGTGTGTGTGTGTGTGTGTGCTCACCATCTTGCGTACACACTCGCGTAGCTCCTTCTCCTCCCTGACCATGAGCACCATGTCCTTGTGGACGGCTGAGGCCAGAACCACGTCCAGCTTCTCGGCTTTAGCCGCCATGTTGCAAATCATCTCATCGTGAGAGAACACGCAGTAACGATTCAGCATGCGGTAGTGATCCACACACCGACGCCCCAGCGGCATCTAAACACACACACACACACACACACACACACACAGATCATTTAATTAAAATAGAGTTGTAATAATGATGTCCCATGAAAACTGTGTGTGTGTGTGTGTGCGTGTGTGTGTGTGTGTGTATGTGTGTGTGTGCGCATTACCCAGTCCACAGTGCAGAAGTTGACGGCCTCTGCAAAGTTGAATCCCTGGTTGAAGCCGCTGTGATAGGCTCTGGGGAAGGTGATGACAAACTCTCCTGCACACTGATTGGTCCGATAGATCTGGGGGCGGAGACAACAGCTCTCAATTGTTCATGCTTCTTAGTGGAGATCTACATGTGTGTGTGTGTGTGTGTGTGTGTGTGTGTGTGTGTGTGTGTGTGTGTGTGTGTGTGTGCACGTACTGGTACTCCATGGCTCATGAGTGTGTTGGGGTTCATGATGGTGACTAGCTGGTGCAGCAGGTGTGTGTGTGTGTGTGTGTGTGTGTGTGTGTGTGTGTGTGTGTGTGTACTGTACGTACTGGTACTCCATGGCTCATGAGTGTGTTGGGGTTCATGATGGTGACTAGCTGGTGCAGCAGGTGTGTGTGTGTGTGTGTGTGTGTGTGTGTGTGTGTGTGTGTGTGTGTGTGTGTGTGTGTGTGTGTGTGTGTGTACTGTACGTACTGGTACTCCATGGCTCATGAGTGTGTTGGGGTTCATGATGGTGACTAGCTGGTGCAGCAGGTCCGGTTGCGACACAAAGAGTTCAGGGGCCAGTTTCCTCATCACCTCCTCCAGCTGCTCTGCTGCGTAGCCTGGGGCCCCGTACCACGTCTTAGGCTCACCCCTAACACACACACACACACACACACACA
>JAODXP020000012.1:19328097-19338097 GCA_027497455.2 Sardinella longiceps | reverse complement strand
TCTTGCTCCTATAGTAATGTATTACGCTGCTCTATCTTGGCCAATAAAGATCTTTGCTCCTATAGTAATGTATTACGCTGCTCTATCTTGGCCAATAAAGATCTTTGCTCCTATAGTAATGTATTACGCTGCTCTATCTTGGCCAATAAAGATCTTTGCTCCTATAGTAATGTATTACGCTGCTCTATCTTGCCCAATAAAGATCTTTGCTCCTATAGTAATGTATTACGCTGCTCTATCTTGCCCAATAAAGATCTTTGCTCCTATAGTAATGTATTACGCTGCTCTATCTTGCCCAATAAAGATCTTTGAGTATTCAGTGATCTTTGCTCCTATAGTAATGTATTACGCTGCTCTATCTTGGCCTATAAAGATCTTTGAGTATTCAGTGATCTTTGCTTTGACCAAGGAGGAACCAAAGAGCCAAAGGCCATTACTAGGTAACATATATTCGTATTTGCACATCAGCATTTGCCATTACTAGCATCACCAGCTCACTATATTGTATTTGTTTACGTTGTGTTTAGTGTTGTTACGGTTGCAATTGTTATTATGATCATTCTCTGTTTACAGCCCTGCAACTTCAACTCCCAGAATGCTTCAGCACTGAGAGTTGGCTACTTCCTTAGCATAGCGTAGCACATGTTAGCAGGGGCGTAGTTAGTTAGGAGCAGCCTAGTAGAGGCAGACACATGCGCGCGCATACACACGCAGTCGCACGCACACACACACACGCACGCACACACACACACACACACACACACACGCGCACACACGTACCTTGTAGAGCTTGGGGTCGGCTGTGAATGGCATCAGTTTGGATGCCAGCTCCGGTGCCTGAGGTGAGAGAGAGCCGCATAGTTACACAACTACTGGACGTGACCTCTGAGAGAGAGGTCACAGAGGTCAGTGGCGTGACCTCCGCAGGAGAGAGGTCACGGCCAGGGGACCAATCAGCACCAATTTGGCTCCTCTTTCAGGCCCGTGCATCCAGCCTATGTTAGACGCTAGCGTGCACACACACACACACACACACACACACTTCACAAAGACCAGCGCACGGTCATGCTGCTCTCTATGGCAAGCCTTCAGTTATAGCAGCAGCTGTCTGTGTGTGTGTGTGTGTGTGTGTGTGTGTGTGTAATATGTATTACATAACAGTATACACGACTCGACACGACAAGACACACACATAAATATCTAAACACAAAACACACACATCTTATTCATCTAGTAGTGCCTACTGACTGAGAGGAGTCATCGAGACCCAGAGCACACATTTTAGTCCCCACACACACACACACACACACACACCCGAATAAACATGCTCACACACACAAGAAGAGGGCCCTTTCCTCAGCTTGTTTGCCTAATCATATTTTAAGCTTTGGGCACACACACACACGCACGCGCACACACACACACACACACACACACACACACACACAGACTAAGAATAATTTCTGTCCATATCTTACCCCATCCACCCCTCCTTTCTTCTCTTTAAACAGGTTCATCCCCCCATCCTTTTATCTTTTCCTAACTTCACTAAACACACACACACACGCACACACACACACACACACACACACGCGCACACACACCCATCCTTTTATCTTTTCCTAACTTCACTAAACACACACACACACACACACCTCAGCCTTATAGAGACTTGGCAATGCACAAAGGGCTGGTACTTCAACACACACACACACACAAGTTCGCCCCAGACTAGAAGAGGTTGTACGGATAGAGGATGCGTTCATAGTGAACCTTCAGGTGCGAGCCCACACACACACACACACACACACACACACACACACAGCAGGTTGGCCCCAGACTGGAAGAGGTTGTAGGGGTAGAGGATGCATTTGTAGTGGGCTCTGAGGTGCGAACCACACACACCACACACACACACACACACACACACACACACACACACACTCACCAGCAGGTTGGCCCCAGACTGGAAGAGGTTGTAGGGGTAGAGGATGCATTCGTAGTGGGCTCTGAGGTGCGAACCCACACACACACACACACACACACACACACACACACTCACCAGCAGGTTGGCCCCAGACTGGAAGAGGTTGTAGGGGTAGAGGATGCGTTCGTAGTGAGCTCTGAGGTGCGAACCCACACACACACACACACACACACACACACACACACACACACACACTCACCAGCAGGTTGGCCCCAGACTGGAAGAGGTTGTAGGGGTAGAGGATGCGTTCGTAGTGAGCTCTGAGGTGCGAACACACACACACACACACACACACACACACACACACACTCACCAGCAGGTTGGCCCCAGACTGGAAGAGGTTGTAGGGGTAGAGGATGCGTTCGTAGTGAGCTCTGAGGTGTGACCCCACAGCCTTCCCGGGAGCGAAACCCATCCGCAGAGCGATCTGAGTCCACAGCCGATCCCGACACACGATGTCAAAGCCACCCTTCTCAGCCACCAGCTGCACACAGGAGTGAGTGTGTGTGTGTGTGTGTGTGTGTGTGTGTGTGTGTGTGTGTGTGTGTGTGTGTGTGTGTGTAGAAGGGGACAGAAGGAAAGAAAAAGGGGACATTATTATGGCAGCACTATACTGCATTAATATTAGTACACACACACACACACACACACACACACACTCTACCCGGCTGTTTAACTGACTGTTGTGCATGTTGAGGCTCTTGTAACCTTGTTAAGCTGGTAGAGGTCCAGGATCTTACGTTAAACACACACACACACACACACACACACACACACACACACCTTGTTGAGCAGGTAGAGGTCGAGGATCTTGTGCTAAACACACACACACACAGACACACAGACACACACACACACACACACACACACACACACCTTGTTGAGCAGGTAGAGGTCGAGGATCTTGTGTTAAACACACACACACACACACACACACACACACCTTGTTGAGCAGGTAGAGGTCGAGGATCTTGCGTTAAACGCACACACACACACACACACACACACACACACACAGACAGACAGACAGACAGACACACACACACACACACACACACACACACACACACACACACACACACCTTGTTGAGCAGGTAGAGGTCGAGGATCTTGCGTTAAACACACACACACACACACACACACACACACTGTTAGGACCTACTCGGCTCAAAGTAGACCTAAACATAAAGGGGAAACCACTCGTAACGATCGTTTAAATGTAAATGTTTATTAACAAATATAGAAAAAGGTCAGTATAATGTTTAAAAGTAAAATGTAGTGCAGAATGTGTCTAGGGGTAAAATGTGAAAGAAAACATAAAGGCGACGACGGGAGCGGGAGAGACCAGCCAGGGTAAAGCCCCCCAAAAAGACGGAAGCCTAGGGCTGGGCAGAGCTCCCTGCCAGCTCTGCGTCCGGGCAGGAATGGTGGAGAGAGAGAGGGAAGTGGCCGCAGATCCAGCCCTCTTATGGTCCACGCCATTAGGCGGAGGCGCCACCCCCATACTCAGCAGCCCTGATTAAAACAAGGAAAACTGCAGACAATAGAAGGGGCGGAGCCCCAAATAAGTAACAGACCTGACAGTCATAGCCCTTGCAGACCTGTGGGTCCTAACACTCCCTCCCCCTTAAAACAGAGGCCCATGCAAATGGACTCTGCAATAGCTCAATAACTAAATAACAAAAATCAAATAAACTGAAATGAATAAACAGGTAACATTTCATCAAATGGCATAAACAGTCACCACATCCAAAATTGTGCACTAGCCAAAACGTGCAACTAGCTGGCAACACCAACCACCACCAAAGTGCTTTTGACCCATCTCAATACCCCCCTTCCCCATCCCCTCCCAAACCTCTACTTCCTGCGCCACCAGCAATCCAGGGCCCTTGGAGAGCAATTTAAGGAAATAGCGACAGAAAGAAGGAACAAGAGGAACCAGAAGAGGAGGAGACACAAGACAAGTTAGCACAGTTATTACATATCCTCACAGGAGCGGGACAATGCGTCTGCAACCACATTGTCCACACCCCTGATGTGGCGAATGTCTAAGAAGTACGGCTGTAAGAATAAAGCCCAGCGCATGAGCCGCTGATTTGGATTGTGTAGTGTGTGCAAGAACGTCAGTGGGTTGTGATCGGAATATACAACAATGGGCTGCACCCCACTTTCCAAATAAACCTCAAAATGCCTCAAGGCCCACACCAGAGCCAAGGCCTCTTTTTCGATAGTGGAATAGTTTACTTGGTGTTTGTTAAACTTCTTGGAGAAGTAACACACTGGACGGTGTACACCCTCTTCATCATCCTGTAATAGAACTGCCCCAGCACCCACCTGACTGGCGTCTACCTGGAGTTGAAAAGGCTTATCAAGCCTAGGAGCCGCCAGCACAGGTGCTGTACTGAGCAGCCGCTTAACATTTTCAAAAGCGTGCTTGCATCCTTCAGACCACACAAACTTGGCCCCTCCCTTAAGGAGGTCCGTGAGCGGACTAACAACAGTGGAAAAGTTACTACAGAACCCCCTGTAGTAACCTACCATTCCCAAAAACCGCTGAAGTTCTTTCTTGGTAGCAGGTGGGGGAAAACGATCAATGGCCAGGACTTTGGCCCGCACTGGACAAACCTGACCCTGGCCTACTACCTTCCCAAGGTAGACTACTGTGGCGCGAGCAAATTCACATTTAGCCAAGTTCACAGTTAATTTTGCCTCTACCAGGCGCTCAAATAAAGCTCGTATGCGGGCTAGATGTACATCCCATGTATCACTGTGTACCACGGCATCATCTAAATACACTGCACATCCATCAAGACCGGAGATGACCATATTCATTAACCGTTGAAAAGTTGCGGGCGCGTTACGCAACCCAAAACTCATAACGCGGTACGAATATAAACCGGACGGAGTGACGAATGCAGATACCTCCTGAGCACATGGTGTGAGACGAACTTGGTAGTACCCCTTTAAGAGGTCGAACTTGCTAACGTAGCGTGCTGCGCCTACCTGGTCTACACAGTCGTCTACCTGGGGGAGTGGAAACGAATCTGGCTTCGTCACACTGTTTACTTTGCGGTAGTCCGTACAAAAACGGAAGGTGTTGTCTGGCTTACCCACAAGCAAACAGGGTGACGCCCAGCTGGAAAAAGACGGCTCAGCTAAACTGTTGTCCAACAAATACTGGACCTCACCATCCATGACCCGGCGCTTCTCTGGACCGACGCGATAGAAACGCTGGCGTATAGGTGGAGAATTGCCTACGTCAATGTCGTGCTGTATGAGGTCAGTAGAAGTAGGTGTATCTGAAAACAAAGGTTGAAAAGACAAAATTAATGCTTTCAGCTCAGCACTCTGCTCAGAAGAAAGGTGACCCACTAAACTATCCAGACTAGCCAATGTCTGCGAATTCTTAAGCCTAGGCTGCAGCACTGCATCAGGGCCATCGTCATCCACCTCAGCTGCCACCATCAGTGGATTAGATGGCACCCCAGCGACTGCAGCTACTGCAACAGATGAAACACCATCCCCTGGACCAGGACCTGATGAATAATAGGGCTTAAGCAGATTTACATGAAGCACCTGCGTGGATCGCCTCCGCTCTGGAGTAGCTAACAAGTAGTCACATGCAGACAGTTGTTTCACAACAGAGTATGGACCAGAAAACTTTGCACAGAACAGGTTACCAGGCATTGGCAAGAGTGCCAAGACCTGGTCACCTGGACTGAAAACACGCTCAACAGAGGATTCATCGTACCTCTCCTTCATTTTCCCTTGAGCTTTACTTAGGTTGTCACTGGCCATCTTCCATGCCAGTGTCAACCTGCGTCGGAAACCCAGGACATAGTCAATGACGTTGACAGGAGGTTTGGCATCTTCCAAACCATCCTTCAACAAGGACAAGGGACCACGCACTTGATGGCCAAACACCAGGTCATTGGGACTGAAACCTGTGCTATCCTGCACCACCTCACGTGCCGCTAACAGCAGCCAAGGAACACCCTCTTCCCACTCCCTACCTAGCTCAAGACAGTAGGCTCGCAGGAGAGACTTGAGCGTACCGTGAAAACGCTCCAGCGCCCCCTGGCTCTGTGGATGAAACGGGCTACTTAACTTCTGCTTCACACGAAGTTGTTTCAAGATGTTACGAAACATTTTAGAAGTGAAATTGGTACCCCTATCACTTTGAATCACTTTCGGGATGCCAAATATTGAGATGAACTGAGTGAGTGCTTTTACCACTGATCTTGTTGTGATTCTTCGAATGGGATAGGCCGCAGGATAACGGGTGGACTGGCACATAACTGTCAACAAATATTCGCACCCTGACTTAGATTTTGGTAGTTTGCCCACACAATCAATGATAAGGTGTTCAAAGGGCTCACCTACAGCTGGTATTGGACACAGGGGCACTGGCTTAATCACCTGATTAGGCTTTCCAGCCATCTGACATATATGACAGGTCTTAATAAACTGAGCCACATCCCTTTTTATCCCTGGCCAGTAGAAATGTTGCAACAGCCGCTGGTAAGTCTTACGGACACCAAAGTGACCTGCCACCTCACCATGCGCTGTCTGCAAGACAACACCACGAAACTGCTTTGGGATCACTATCTGTACCACCGGGTCTACAATATCCCCGCTACATTGTGACCACTTACGTACCAACAGATCATTCACAAGACCATACCCATTAGCTGCACTCCTCATCTCATCTTCTGACATAGCACCAGTTATCAACTCAGCCAACTCTTCATCATCCTTCTGCGCTGCCACCACTTCCTCACGGGACAGAGTCGTGGGTAAGGCAGGCAAATAAAAACCAGCACGGTCCCCATCCAACCCCTCAGATGCTTTACCACTCTCCTGGGCCTGACTCATAGAACGAGTCACCGCGCAGGAGGTGAAAACTTCAGGAAATTCAACAGCACACTGATCAGACTCCAGAGGCACAACAGACTTAGTGTTAACAACAGGTGGCGGCGGCACCTCAGGCCACACCAAACCCCCTGCTAAATTGTTGCCCATGATGACATGAACGCCCTCTACAGGCAGCGAAGGCCTAACAGCTAACACCACCTCCCCTTTAACAAGCTCCGACTCCAGGGCTACACGATGTAATGGGACAGAAATTGTGTGCATCCCGATACCCCGGATAAGAACACTAGTCCCCGTATCAGAACTGTCAGAAAAGGGCAAGATAGACTCCAAAACAAAAGACTCAGAGGCGCCGGTGTCGCGTAAAATATGAACTGGAATTTTCTTATCACTACCAATCAGTGACACAAACCCTGCTGTAATAAATGGGCCATAACCGCCATCAGAGCAGTCTAACATAGACTCAGAGAGCAACACCTCCCTGACTGTGTCTGTGCTCTCACTCACTGACACAGTCACAGAGGCATCACTCCTAGGAGAAAACCTCTTAGTAGACACAAAAGGAATGGACTGGGCAGCGCACCCTGTAGGTTTTACTTGGAACTTGCTACGTTGTTTTGCCCGCAACTCAGGACACTCATTTTTCCAGTGACCCTTAGCTAAACAATATTTACACACATCATGTGCCTCAGGCTTCTTCCTATCACTAGGATCATGCTTGGGTCCACTGAAACGACGAGGACGAAATTCCTCCCTCTGAGGGCGAAACTCCTCCCTTTTAGGACGAAATTCCTCCCTTTGAACATAACTGCTCTGCTTATGCGTCAAAATGTATTTGTCCGCCAATACAGCAGCTTCCCCGGCATTTTTAACATTATGTTCGTTTATATATGTAGCAATACGGTCTGGTATGATGTTTTTAAATTGTTCCAACACTACAAGATCACACAAGCCTTTAAACGTGTCTATGGCCTCAGATGTGCGCCAGCGGTTAAAAAGTGCAGTCAGTTCACGCGCTACCTCCAAATGTGTGTGTTTTTCAGTTTTACGCCAATTTCTGAACTTTTGTCGGTATGCTTCAGGGACTAATTCATACGCCTTCAGAATAGAATCCTTGACTGTAGCATAAACTTTTCTTTGAACTACGTCCAAAGCGATGTAAGCCTCCTGAGCTTTTCCTGATATAACACTTTGCAAAAGTAAAATGCGCTCTGCATCGTTCCAGTTGTGATCAGTTGCCAAAATTTCAAATAAAGAAAAAAAAAGGTCGGGATCACGCTCATTGAATCTCGGTAGGAGCTTAATCATATTTGACAAGTTAAGTTCAAAAGGTAATCGACCCTGTTGATGAGAGGAAGAGCCTCCGACACTGCCACTCGGTGCTCTCCCCTCTGTCAACAGTCTAATACGCTCTTCTTCTTGCTCAAGTTTCTTACGTTCAAGCTCTCTATCCTTTTCACGTTCTTGTCTCTCTTTTTCGCGTTCCTCCCTCTCTTTTTCCCATCGAATGTTATTTGCTTCCCTTTCCTTTTCACGTTCTTCTTTTTCCTTCTCGCGTTCGAGTTCTCTTTCCCTTGCCATTAATTTGTCACGCTCTAATTGCATCTCCATTAACTTTAACTGTTGATCATAAGTTAACATTGTGGTTGGCCCAACGTCTGTGCGCACAGGCGCCGACAATGCGCCAGGACTAGACCGCCCAGACAACGGATTATCGGACAGTACGTCCTTTTCACGTAGCTGCTCCATGACAAATTTAAACAGATCGTCTTTTTTAATGCCTTTGGGAATATCCGCGTCAATCTGATAATGCGCTGCAACCTGCAGCAAATGCTCTTTGGTTAAAGCTTTCAATTTGTTCACGGATGGAGTAGCCAAAAACAAGATAACTTTATCATCCATCGCAACAAAGCAGACGACGAAAAAGTATAAGCCTACCGCAACACTCCACGTTCAGTGCAGTAAACAGTAACGTTGCACAAGCCAAATATGTTATGCCATTAACACGTTAATGTTACAAATCAAAACGAAACAATTCAAACCAAACAAAAAGTGTATACAAGCTCTCTCTCAATGCCCATGGAAAAAACAAACCCCAAGCAACACGTCTGTTACCATAAAGGTGACTTCCCGACACAAACGAAAGGACTACTAATATTTTAGAAAACTTGGAGCAGCCCAGCATCTAAACCCCCCTCAAAAGAAAACCCTATTTCCAATACCTGCGTCTTCACGTGCCCCCGCGATTGAACTCTAAAGTTCCCCCCCGTTCGACACGCAAAAACAACAAATAAGCAGAAAAAAAGTAAAACTTTTGAGCGTCTCACCTACGGCTGGGTGTGCACATTGCTCCAGAATCCAATCCACTAATATTTCTCTTTGTTTGTAGCAGGAACCACCGAAAACTTCAGCCCGACGTGTGCTCACAAAAAGTTTGTAAAACAGGCCGAAACTGAATGAATGACGTGAGACTGGGAATCCCACCATACGTCGCATTCAAACAAACCAATCACGAAACGTTACAAGGGAATCCCCAATGAACAACTGCCAATAACGTTGCTCTAACAGCTGATAACGTTACTCGACAAAAATAGCAGCCGACACTTGCTCCTAATAGCAAAGTAGACGCCCTACTAACACTATCGCAAACTTAATCAAAAGAACAAAAAGACTTACGCGATTTCCAGGTCAAAAAGGACCGGACGAACCCTCATGTTAGGACCTACTCGGCTCAAAGTAGACCTAAACATAAAGGGGAAACCACTCGTAACGATCGTTTAAATGTAAATATTTATTAACAAATATAGAAAAAGGTCAGTATAATGTTTAAAAGTAAAGTGTAGTGCAGAATGTGTCTAGGGGTAAAATGTGAAAGAAAACAAAGGCGACGACGGGAGCGGGAGAGACCAGCCAGGGTAAAGCCTCCCAAAAGACGGAAGCCTAGGGCTGGACAGAGCTCCCAGCCAGCTCTGCGTCCGGGCAGGAATGGTGGAGAGAGAGAGGGAAGTTGCTGCAGATCCAGCCCTCTTATGGTCCGCGCCATTATGCGGAGGCGCCACCCCCATACTCAGCAGCCCTGATTAGGACAACAAAAACTGCAGACAATAGAAGGGGCGGAGCCCCAAATAAGTAATGCAGACC
>JAODXP020000012.1:19325616-19327997 GCA_027497455.2 Sardinella longiceps | reverse complement strand
ACACACACACACACACTCTTTACATATATAACTTTCATGCATTCCTTCCCTATTCCTCTACAAAACTCTCTCTCTCTCTCTCTCTCTCTCTCTCTCTCACATATACATACATACACACACACACACACACACACACACACACACGTTTACCTCTAAGTCCCAGTGCATCCCCGGGTTGGAGCCTCCCATTAACACAGCAGTGCAATGCACCTCACACACACATTTAACTCAATGGTGTGACAAGCCACACACACACACACACACACACACACACACACACACACGGATCTAATCTGGGGCAGACTCAGCCACCAAACAATGCTACTGCTGACAGTATGCACTCTCTCTGCTCTCGGTCTCCCTCACTCTCACACACACACACACACACACACACACACAGGTCTACTACAGTGGAGGAGAGGTACTCTTAATGTGGACCCACTCTGGCTATTCAGCTCTGTGCTGAGCTAAGCGGATTTGGAACAGCACCCAAGGACAGCAGCTACACACACTCAGAGTCTACAGGCTCACACACACACACACACACACACACACACACACACACACACACACACTCAGAGTCTACAGGCTCACACACACACACACACACACACAGTCCACAGGCTCACACACTAACTGTACACTTTTTATCACTTTCTTTACTCACAATCTACAGGCTCACACACACACACACACACACACACACACACACACAGTCTACAGGCTCACACACCAACTCTACACTATTTGTTTTTTCTTCTGCGCTTCGTTTTTATTTTTGTACAGCACATTGGAATCCCTTTGAGTATGAAACACGCTATAATACACTATACACTATAATACACTATATATAAAATAAACTTGCCTTGCTTACCGATTTACCCCCAGGAAAATACACTGTAGGACTAATGCAACTAACCCCCTCTAGATAAACCATTTCTACACTATGGGACTATGCATCAATAACCCTCTAGATAAACCATTTCTACACTATGGGGCTATGCATCAATAACCCCCTCTAGATAAACCATTTCTACACTATGGGACTATGCATCAATAACCCTCTAGATAAACCATTTCTACACTATGGGGCTATGCATCAATAACCCCCTCTAGATAAACCATTTCTACACTCTGGGACTATGCATCAATAACCCTCTAGATAAACCATTTCTACACTCTGGGGCTATACATCAATAACCCACTGCAGTAACTCTGTCACTATGAGAAAATAGTGGGAATTTTTCAAGTGCTGATTCGGTGGTCGTTTCCAAACCTCCCAGTTGGACTGTGGGATTTTAATGGGGAAGATCTCAGTCCAGTAACTGAGCTTCCTTCTTGCAGTCTGTTCTCAACACAGACTTGGGCAAATAAAAACTAAAAAATAAAAACTCACAGCAAACTCACAGCCTCCGCCACTCATATCAGTGACCAAAGCACCCAACAGGAAGTGAAGTGTGAGAGAGGTGAGCGAAGGGGACGCTCTCGACAGGGTGGAGGGGGCTAGATAGGGTGCCTCTCAAAGGAGGCGATTTAAAGGGGGTCCCCTCTCGGACGGACGAAGGAGGATCGTGAAGTGGGGTCCCACTCTAGGCTGGGCGAAGGAGGGAAGCTAAGGGGGTCTTCTCTCGGACGGAAGAAGGAGGCTAGCGGGGGTCCCTGTCGGCATAGCTAAGGAGTCGACAGTAGCTGAGGGGGTCCCTCCTGTCAGGGCGATTACGTCACTGGTGATGCTGCAGCTGCTTCTGTCTGCGGAGGAAACTCCAGCCGCGCGCATCCATGCTGGAGGAGGAGAGCGCGAGGGAGGGGAGCGCGGGAACTCAACTCCCGGGAATGGAACGGGGCCGGCCGGTCAGTCAGGCACGCGCCAAGTGAACACATGTTAAGGCCGGGCATCTACGGGCCAAATCACGGAGGCTAGTAACGGTACGGTAAACTCGTGCTAGAGTTGACTTATTTACAGAACCGCAACCGCTAATGGCTGTCAGCTCGAGAGGGTTGCTCTTTAGAGAAGCGCCTCATGCCACCGTATGGAACCGATTAGCCATGAGTGACGTATATCACATAAAAACCCCCAACATAAGACTTTATCATTTGCGTTTGCATATTGACATTTCAGTTCATCAAAACTGTCTCTCCCATGGCATCAATAATGACTCTAGTTTCTGAGTAACAAGTAAAGTTACTAGCTTGACAAACTTAAGTTAGCCACAAGCTATCCATTTAACAGTCCCATCTAAATACACCTAGCCTTAAAGAGAGACACATAAACACCTCCACCGCCAGTAGTTAATATAACGGTAATTGAAATGTTTGTCAAAAGAGATGCAGTAAGTTGAGGTGTCTGGTAGCCTGCTAGCCTCCGGGAAAGCCCTGGCCAT
>JAODXP020000012.1:19315616-19320616 GCA_027497455.2 Sardinella longiceps | reverse complement strand
ACGGACCTACCGACTGTCTCAGCCTTTTAGGATTAGAACACGACTGTGTGTGTGAGCCAAACCTGCAGACTCCATGTGGGACGACTGGGAGTCATTTATGAGCGCTAACTTACCCACTGAGCTCTTGGGAGTCATTTATGAGCGCTAACTTACCCACTGAGCTCTTGGGAGTCATTTATGAGCGCTAACTTACCCACTGAGCTCTTGGGAGCCATTTATGAGCGCTAACTTACCCACTGAGCTCTTGGGAGCCATTTATGAGCGCTAACTTACCCACTCAGCTGTTGGCATTTTAATGTCATAATTGGCATCATAGCGACCATACAATGCATCAGTTAAGATCATATCTAATATGTTTGATTCAGTCCAACTCAGTCGTAATTACGTAAACAATGAAAATAATTGCATCGTTACAAATCACAAATCAAGTCACCCAGACACACATAGCGACCCATGACATAGCAGCCCTGACGTTCCACTGTAGAGATATTGGGGCTAATAATCAGTGTTCCACTGTAGAGATATTGGGGCTAATAATCAGTAGATCTGTTCCCAGCTTTAGGGTTGGCATGCCACTGGGAAGGGAATGTGTGTGTGTGTGTGTGTGTGTTTAAGGCGACATACGTTGGAGGTGGCAGTAGAGCGTGTGTGTGTGTGTGTGTGTGTGTGTGTGTGTGTGTGTGTGTGTGTGTGTGTGTGTGTTTAAGGCGACATACATTGGCAGTAGCGTGTGTGTGCTTCTTGTTGGTGTTCCAGCACTGCTGCGGGGTGGATAAGGGTGTGTGTGTGTGTGTGTGTGTGTGTGTGTGTGTGTTTAAAGGCGACATACATTGGCAGTAGCGTGTGTGTGTGTGTGTGTGTGTGTGTGTCCAGCGCGTGCTGCGTGTGTGTGTGTAAGGCGATATGCATGTGTGTAGTGTGTGTGTGTGTGTGTGTGTGTGTGTGTGTGTAAGGCGACATACATTGGCAGTAGCGTGTGTGTGCTTCTTGTTGGTGTTCCAGCGCTGCTGCGGGGTGGATAAGGGGGCGGGGCCAGGGGAGGGGAGCTGCTGCACGCGGTGCTGCCATTGGACAGTGCGCTCGATGAGGTAGCGCAGGGCGTCTCCTTCGGGCAGACGGACTCGTATGCGCTGCAGCGCCGCCAGCAGGGGGAGCACTCTCTCCAGCGAGGGTTTCTCCGAGCGCCGGCACAGCGGGCACAGCCACGGACGCCCAACACAGGGGTCCTGAGACGCTGCTGGGCTTGGGCTGGCGCTGGCGGTCTTCACGCAGCCGGGGTGGTAGAGGTCGTGGCACAGCTCGCACTGCAGCATGCCTCCACAGGGGGCACTCTGGCACACACACACACGCACAGACGACGGGTCTGTTGCTGCTTGTAGCTTAGCATCGTTAGCACTGCGCAGCGCAGACACCATCTCCAGCTCCTTCACACGTACCTCACCCAGCGTGGCCATCTGGAACACACACACACACACACACACACACACACACAGGTTAATCAGTTAGAACACATGGCAACTCTCAGAACATACCGTGCTATAAAGACAGAGAATATGATACAGCATTGTTGGGTTTGTGTGTGTGTGTGTGTGTGTGCGCGTGTGTGCGTGCGTGTGTGTGTCTTACAGCTGAGGCGGTGTCTTTGCTTTCTGATAGTGATTTCTCCACATCACTGAGGCAGTGTGTGTGTGTGTGTGTGTGTGTGTGTGTGTGTGTGTGTGTGTGTGTGTGTGTGTGTGTGTGTGTGTGTGTTTCTTACAGCTGAGGCAGTGTCTTTGCTGTCTGATAGTGATTTCTCCACATCACTGAGGCAGTGTGTGTGTGTGTGTGTGTGTGTGTGTGTGTGTGTGTGTGTGTGTGTGTGTGTGTGTGTTTCTTACAGCTGAGGCAGTGTCTTTGCTGTCTGATAGTGATTTCTCCACATCACTGAGTGAGTCCAGTCGGCTTCGCCTGAGGGGTGGTGACGTCTCCTTCACTCGCTTAACCTTTGACCTTTGAGAGCCCCCGCCAGACTCACACCGAGGGCACAGTACCTACACACACACACACACACACACACACACACACACACACACACACAGAGCATCATTAGCACTGAACTCATTCTTTCATATATTTGTGCAGTGTGCATCAATATGTGTGTGTGTGAGTGTGTGTGTTACCTCCAGCAGTGAGCAGTGTGTTGATCGAGGCAGGTCTGTGCGTGTGTGTATACCTCCAGCAGTGAGTAGTTTGTTGATCAAAGCAGGTGTGTGTGTGTGTGTGTGTGTGTGTGTGTGTGTGTGTGTGTGTGTGTGTGTGTGTGTACCTCCAGCAGTGAGTAGTTTGTTGATCAAAGCAGGTGTGTGTATGTGTGTGTGTACCTCCAACAGTGAGTAGTGTGTTGATAGGGGCAGGTGTGTGTGTGTGTTTGCAATATACCTCCTGCAGTGATTAGTGTGTTGATGGCGAGCGAGCAAGCGAGTGAGTGAGAGAGAGAGAGACCTCCAGCTGTGAGTAGTGTGTAGAGGGACACAGGAAGGTCTTGGTGACGCTCTCGCTCCAGGCCTCTACCTCGTGTGTGTGTGTGTGTGTGTGTGTGTGTGTGTGTGTGTGTAATATACCTCCAGCAGTGAGTAGTGTGTAGAGGGACGACAGGAAGGTCTTGGTGGCGCTCTCTCTCCAGGCCTCCATCTCGTGTGTGTGTGTGTGTGTGTGTGTGTGTGTGTGTGTGTGTGTGTGTGTGTGTGTGTGTGTGTGTGTAATATACCTCCAGCAGTGAGTAGTGTGTGGAGGGCGAGAGGAAGGTCTTGGTGGCGCTCTCTCTCCAGGCCTCCATCTCGTGTGTGTGTGCGTGTGTGTGTGTGTGTGTGTGTGTGTGTGTGTGTGTGTGTGTGTGTGTGTGTGTGTGTGTAATATACCTCCAGCAGTGAGTAGTGTGTGGAGGGCGAGAGGAAGGTCTTGGTGGCGCTCTCTCTCCAGGCCTCCACCTCGTGTGTGTGTGTGTGTGTGTGTGTGTGTGTGTGTGTGTGTGTGTGTGTGTGTGTGTGTGTGTGTAATATACCTCCAGCAGTGAGTAGTGTGTGGAGGGCGAGAGGAAGGTCTTGGTGGCGCTCTCTCTCCAGGCCTCCACCTCGTTGACCAGCCCCTCCAGACGCCCCACGGGCTCTAGGACCACGGGGATGCCCCGCGCCCGACCCACCAGCTCCCACAGGCTCGCCAGCACAGGGACACGCCCGCCCAGCTGCACGCACACACACACACACACACACATTAGAAGACTTGACTTTGGAGGAAATCATTCCATGCAAACACTGCAGGGAGTCATCACCCTACTGCACAAACACACACACACACACACACACACACACCTGCAGGGCGTCGGCCTCCTGTAGCCAGTCGTTGGCTTTGCTGATGGCGTCGGTGAGCTGCAGACAGTTGGGCAGAAAGGCTGGAACACTCTCCGCCTCCTGGACCGCCGACTCCAGTGTAGCCAAGCTGTGGCGGGGTCTACACACACACACACACACACACACACACACACACACACAGAGTCAGACAAGAAACACTACCTGTGTAATGCCTCATGCAACGCATCGTGTGTGTGTGTGTGTGTGTGTGTGTGTGTGTGTGTGTGTGTGTGTGTGTGTGTCTGTATATAAGTGTGTGTGTGTGTATCAGTGTGTGTGTGTGTATATCAGACAGAGGGAGCAGTGCCGGCCCAGTGAACAATCCTATGGAAGGCTGAGCCAGCTAATCTGCCAGGAAGCTGCTTTCAGTCCAAACGCCAACACTGCACTTTCCCCTCCACCCACACACACACACACACACACACACACACACACACACACGGAGAGGACAGCTAACCCCTAATTTAGCCCCTAATCTAAAACGTTTCCAATGTAATACATCATCCACCCAAATCACCACATTACTGGTTAGAAAACTATTTAAGTCCATGAAGTTACATTTTTATATATTTATGACAACACAGACATGACATGTGACTTCATGAGATTGACTGTGTGTGTGTGTGTGTGTGTGTGTGTGTGTGTGTGTGTGTGTGTGTGTGTGTGTGCGCACACATGTACGTGTGGGGAGAGCTCATTTGTTAAAGCAGTCTTCATCTCCCTCCAACTCTCACACAGGTCACAGGTCAAGTATCAATATATCCCTTCTACACACAACAAAGTGTGTGTGTGTGTGTGTGTGTGTGTGTGTGTGTGTGTGTGTGTGTGTGTGTGTGTGTGTGTGTGTGTGTGTGAGAGAGAGTGAGACCGAGGTCTCAATATATATTCACAAACCCAGCAGCCAGAAGTAACAATGGCTCAATATTGGTTACAAACCTTCACTGTGTGTGTGTGTGTGTTGTGTGTGTGTGTGTGTGTGTGTGTGTGGGAGCCTTGGTCATGTGCACAGACTTGTTTGTGAGAGGACTATAATTGTGTGGACTAAGTAAGACAAATGCAAAAGGACTGGCAAAGTGTTGCTCCATCTCTGCTAGTGTTGGTAGTCTATCCATCTGGAGACGAAGGTGCCATGTTTACCCATGAACTGTTAATGATGAGCTGCACTTGACACATTATGTTTGATCTGACCTACTCACTCCTATGACACACTTCTGACCAATGTGTGTGTGTGTGTGTGTGTGTGTGTGTGTGTGTGTGTCTCACCTGGCCTTGAGCAGTAGCTGTGCTCTCTCCCTCCTGGTGTTCACAGACGGTGAGCAGCTCCTGCAGGCATGTGTGTGTGATGTGTGTGTGTGTGTGTGTGTGTGTGTGTGTGTGTGTGTGTGTGTGTGTGTGTGTGTGTGTGTGTGTGTGTGTGTGTGTGTGTGTGTGTGTGTGTGTCTCACCTGGCTTTGAGCAGTAGCTGTGCTCTCTCCTCCTGGTGTTCACAGACGGTGAGAAGCTCCTGCAGGCGCGCCATGTTCCTCTCCACACACGGATGGGCTGCTAGCCCCACCCCCTGGTCAATGAGCCGCCGCATGCAGTCCAGCGTGAGTGTGTGTGTGTGTGTGA
>JAODXP020000012.1:19308116-19310616 GCA_027497455.2 Sardinella longiceps | reverse complement strand
GTGTGTGTGTGTGTGTGAGTGAGTGAGTGAAAGTAGAACTAGTGCACACATTTCAAAGTTCACCAAAAGGGAGACTGTTCTTAAGTGTGTGTGTGTGTGTGTGTGTGGAGTGTGTGGACTAGTTTTATTTTCACACACACAAAAGGGAGACTGTTGAGTCTTGAGTGTGTGTGTGCAGCAACAGCCCCCAGGTGTCACACACAGACAGACAACATCCAGCTCTCTAAACAAAGTGTGTGTGTGTGTGTGTGTGTGTGTACGTACGTACGTACGTACGTACTGGCACTCCATGGCTCATGAGTGTGTTGGGGTTCATGATGGTGACTAGCTGCTGCAGCAGGTGTGTGTGTGTGTGTGTATACACTGTACGTACTGGTACTCCATGGCTCATGAGAGTGTTGGGGTTCATGATGGTGACTAGCTGGTGCAGCAGGTGTGTGTGTGTGTGTGTGTGTGTGTGTGTGTGTGTGTGTGTGTGTGTGTGTGTGTGTGTGTGTACGTACTGGTACTCCATGGCTCATGAGAGTGTTGGGGTTCATGATGGTGACTAGCTGGTGCAGCAGGTGTGTGTGTGTGTGTGTGTGTGTGTGTGTACACGTACTGGTACTCCATGGCTCATGAGAGTGTTGGGGTTCATGATGGTGACTAGCTGGTGCAGCAGGTGTGTGTGTGTGTGTGTGTGTGTGTGTGTGTGTGTGTGTGTGTACACGTACTGGTACTCCATGGCTCATGAGTGTGTTGGGGTTCATGATGGTGACTAGCTGGTGCAGCAGGTGTAGGTGTGTGTGTGTGTGTGTGTGTGTGTGTGTGTGTGTGTGTACACGTACTGGTACTCAGGGTTTAAAATTAGCACCCGCCACCGGCCAAATGCAGGTAAAAATTTGATTTGGCTAGTAACAAAAACCAAGCTACCTGCCATTGGCAGACTACTAAAATGACAGCTTCATATAGGCCTATGACTTTTGTCATTAAGGTGAAATGAAATGAGCGGAGCCAGTAGACGTTGTAGTAGTTGAGTTTAGATTATCATCTGCTACAAAATACATTTTGAACTTGTGTGTGTTATGGCTTTTGTTACAGAGACACCAGTGCAAAAAGTAAACTTCTAGCATCCTAAAAAAAAAATTCAGTGGCCGGTAGATATATTTTTTGGCTGGTAAATGATCAGGCCTTACCTGCCATTGGCAGGTGAGTCAAAAAGTTAATTTTATACCCTGCTGGTACTCCATGGCTCATGAGTGTGTTGGGGTTCATGATGGTGACTAGCTGGTGCAGCAGGTGTGTGTGTGTGTGTGTGTGTGTGTGTGTGTGTGTGTGTGTGTGTGTGTGTGTGTGTACACGTACTGGTACTCCATGGCTCATGAGAGTGTTGGGGTTCATGATGGTGACTAGCTGGTGCAGCAGGTCTGGTTGCGACTCGAAGAGTTCGGGGGCCAGTTTCCTCATCACCTCCTCCAGCTGCTCCGCTGCGTAGCCTGGGGCCCCGTACCACGTCTTAGGCTCACCCCTAACACACACACACACACACACACACACACACACACACACACACACACACACACACACACACACACACACACACACACACACACACACACTAGGCTTAGGAAGATGAATGGCCTTGGATTCTGTTGCTCCTCAGTCATGCACTATTTACAGATACAACATACATGTACATATTCTCATGTGTACTAGGAATTGTGGCTGAATATTAGCTTATGAAATAATTCCACTGCATTTGTGTGTGTGTGTGTGTGTGTGTGTGTGTGTGTGTGTGTGTGTGTGTCGTACCAGTGCAGGTAGTTAATGGAGTAGCTCCAGTGATCCTCTATGTGCCAGCAGAATGAGGAGAAGCACATGCCCACATACAGCCAGGGCAGAGTGTGTGTGTGTGTGTGTGTGTGTGTGTGTGTGTGTGTGTGTGTGTGTGTGTGTGTGTGTCGTACCAGTGCAGGTAATTAATGGAGTAGCTCCAGTGGTCCTCTATGTGCCAGCAGAATGAGGAGAAGCACATGCCCACATACAGCCAGGGCAGCTTCATCCCACAGATGTCCGCAGTCACGTGGGTCAGAACCGACGCGTCCAGAATTGGCATGTTGTTCAGGTTCCAACCACTGCCCAGGTAATGCTGAAACACACACACACACACACACACACACACAGTAAGCATGTGTTTGCCACAGTATACACAAATAAATGCATGCACACAAGAATAGATAAAGCGTGTGTGTGTGAGTGTGAGTGTGTGTGTGTGTGTGTGTGTGTGTGTACCTCCTCATCTGGGGTGACTTTATAAGTGCTGGTCTTGAGAGGGAATCCGCTGCCGAAGTCTTTGGAGGCGATGTCTGCCCCGTACTCCACGGTCACGTCCTCCTCAATGGTGCTCACCAGACGCCAGAACTCCTTTTCAACTAGCTCAGTAGGGACCATCTGAGAGAGAAATACACACTTACTGGACTAGCCTCACACACACACACACACACACACTAGCCTCACACAC
>JAODXP020000012.1:19283116-19305616 GCA_027497455.2 Sardinella longiceps | reverse complement strand
CAGATTGGGTCGGCTCAGACTCTCATCACACTCAGACTTCACATATCCGCCCTGGGACAGAACCACACAGAACCATTAGTGTGTGTGTGTGTGTGTGTGTGTGTGTGTGTGTTGGGTCGGCTCAGACTCTCATCACACTCAGACTTCACATATCCGCCCTGGGACAGAACCACACAGAACCATTAGTGTGTGTGTGTGTGTGTGCGGTGGTCGTCAGGTTAGGACTGCAAAACACTCAACTACACCACTTCATCCTCAACTCTTTCCTCATGTATTTGGCCCTGCTTCTGTGTGAGTATGTGTGTCTTCTGTGTGTGTGTGTGTGTGTGTGTGTGTGTCTCTCACCTATGTCCTCATGCGTTTAGCCCTGCGTGCGATGGAGCATGTGTCGGCGGGGGGCAGTGTGTGTGTGTGTGTGTGTGTGTGTGTGTGTGTGTGTGTGTGTGTGTGTGTGTGTGTGTGTGTGTCTCACCTCTGTCCGCATGCGTTTAGCTCTGCGTGCGATGGAGCATGTGTCTGCGGGGGGCAGTGACTGTCTCTGGGGCAGGTCATGTGGTTTGTACTCCTTATCTTTGGTGTCGTTGGTCAGGGTGGGCTTCTGGGAGTCCTGCGCACGCGCACACACACACACACACACACACACACACACGCGCACACACACACACACACACAGGACAGTGACAGAAGTGGTAAGTTTCACTGCACCCAACGCGTACAAACCAGGGGCCGCTTTCACTAAGACAGTAGTACTCTTAGCATACTCATACTCATACTAATACTCATACACATACTCTAAAGCCAAGTGCACACTACGTGACTTTAGAGACGATTCTGAGGTTGCAGGGTCGATTAGAAATCACAGGTAATCATGGGGAAACTCGGCAGTGGATCTGCGAGCGCAAGTCGTCATGTGTGAATTACTCTCCGACGCGATTTATGGCAATCGTGGGCAACAGTCAATCAAGAAACATGACTAACGTTGTCGTCTCTAACATTTTCCAAACTCAGCTTCCAAAAACCGTATTCAAAGTTGCACTTTTTCACCATGCAATAGCCTTAGCAATAGCCTTCCAAAACCGTATTTAAAGTTGCACTTCTTCACCAAGCAATAGACAGTCATGTGAAGTTTACTTGCTATCAGAAGATGAAATGGGCTATCCAGACACCTTGTGAATAATAATTCTAAAATACTTTTGCAACAATAACAATGTTGAAACAGTAAGTAGGCTATCCAAAGATGAAAGCAGGCAACAAACTCAGCAGACACAGGTAGCCTGTATGTAGCCTACTATAGAGGGCTATACTAATGTGGATACGCTCAGCGCACCCTATGTAGCCTACTATAGAGGGCTATACTAATGTGGATACGCAGGTAGCCTGTATGTAGCCTACTATAGAGGGCTATACTAATGTGGATACGCAGGTAGCCTGTATGTAGCCTACTATAGAGGGCTATACTAATGTGGATACGCAGGTAGCCTGTATGTAGCCTACTATAGAGGGCTATACTAATGTGGATACGCAGGTAGCCTGTATGTAGCCTACTATAGAGGGCTATACTAATGTGGATACGCTCAGCGCACCCTATGTAGCCTACTATAGAGGGCTATACTAATGTGGATACGCTCAGCGCACCCTATGTAGCCTACTATAGAGGGCTATACTAATGTGGATACGCAGGTAGCCTGTATGTAGCCTACTATAGAGGGCTATACTAATGTGGATACGCTCAGCGCACCCTATGTAGCCTACTATAGAGGGCTATACTAATGTGGATACGCAGGTAGCCTGTATGTAGCCTACTATAGAGGGCTATACTAATGTGGATACGCTAGCCTGTATGTAGCCTACTATGGGGCTATACAAGTGGATCTAGCCTGTATGTAGCCTACTATAGAGGGCTATACTAATGTGGATACGCTCAGCGCACCCTAGGCTCTGTCTGTGCCAGGTCTTGTAGTTTGAACACAGAGGTCGCAGACTCTGAATACTAAAAATCTGAGTCACATAACATGAACACTGGATAGCTCACAAACGTGATGTGTTTTGTTTTGTTGTGTCGTGGCTAATATGGGGTAGTGTGAAATTGCTATTAATTAGCAGTAAGAATATGAAATTTGTTTAATGTACTGGTGCAGTATTTACTAACTTTGGATTCTGGAGTAATTCACCAGCTCTAAAGATATAACCTATGTTTTACTCTCACACATTCTCGTCATATGAAACAGAGCAAGGAGAAAGAGTGATGTAATTCACTGGCCCATGAACCCCAACCAGTGGGCTGTTCCAAGAGGGTGGCTGAGTGCTACACCTGGCTTAATCAAGCTTGCTGACGTGGGAAAACTGCTAATAGGACTCAAATTAGTTAAAGAAATGAGGGCTCCATGCTTTTCTATCATCCCCCCCCCAGCAGCCAGATGCCTGTCACACACCCCCACCCGCAAACACCCCCCACACACACACACACACCCATCCACCCACCCACCCACCCCCACCCAACAGGCTCTCTGGGAGGTCATGTGACAAGAGAGGGAAGTAGTATTAGCATCAGCAGATCACACAGGAAGGGGGGGGGGGCAGGACAGCCTCCCTGGGGGGTAACAACTTATTAACATAGGGGCAGACTATAGATGGCATGTGTGTGTGTGTGTGTGAGTGAGTGTGATAGAGGGTGGTGGGGTTGGGGGTGAGAGGCAAAAGTGTGTGTGTGTGTGTGGCAAATGTATTCTGCTGAGAACAAACTGTTAACCAGTAAAAGCCCACAGGGACTCCATGGAGACAAAGAGGGAGTGGAGCAGTGTGTGTGTGTGTGTGTGTGTGTGTGTGTGTGTGTGTGTGTGTGTGTGTGTGTGTGTGTGTGTGTGTGTGTGTGTGTGTGCGTGTGTGTGTGTGTGCGCGCATTACAAACAGCCTTTCAGAAACATGCACAGATGCATTAACACACACTCAACAGATCTCCATTAACAAAGACACACACACACACACACCCACACACACAATTCTATTAACAAACACACACACACCTCTATTAAGAGGCACACATAACCACTTAACAGACAGACACATAACCACAGAGCTTTATTAACACACACACACAGGCACACACACACACAGAGCTGCATCAACACAAAACCACCAGTCACAGCTCCCCCATCTCACACTAGAGCCCTTTATAAACATGAACTGAAACTCTGATATCTATTGAGAATCTATTAACACACAAACTCTGATATCTATTGAGACTCAGACACACACACACACACATTATTACTTCTACTCCAGTATTACTGGTTGGATACTATAGAGAGCTCCCCCTGCTGGCCACCCTGCTGAACTGTCCTGTCAGAGAGAGACTGAGGGCCGTGTCTGAATCAGCCATGACGTGCAGTACAAGTGCTGTCCTTTACTTCATTACAGCTCACCTAATACACACACACACACACACACACACACACACACACACACACACACACACACACACACACACACACCTGATCACCAGTCTTGTCCCATGGAATCAGCCTCATGAGAGCATGCAAACAGGTGTATATATATATATATGTGTGTGTGTGTGTGTGTGTGTGTGTGTGTGCATGCATCAGTGTCAGATTCGTGTGTGTGTGTGCATGTAAACGAGCTCCAGACGGCGCTGTGAGACGGGGTTAAACTGAGGGCAGCAAGAGACGAGAAGTTGCGAGAGGAGAGGAGAGGAGAGAAGAGCCACACACAGGAAGTGATGGGCGGAGTCTGGGAGGGTCTGGTGTGTGTGTCTCTGTAGCTGTTTTCAGAACGGCAAGCCCGGTGCTGGAGCCGGTTCTCGCACCAGTTACAGCGGGAATCAAAGTGCCGGCCCGAGAACCGCCTGTGTTCATACCAATTTATACGAGCCCATGACGCATTGTCCACAAAGGGCGTTGCTTCGCCACAAATGCAAACAGTTTAGCATATTACTTTTACTAATGCTACCATCTAACATCTGATGGAAATGTGTGAACCTCCAAATATTAAGCAAATATTTCTCTCGTTTGCAAATCACTGCACAAACTCATTTTCACTTGATTTCCCTCATTATCCCCGACTCACGTGTCCGATTTGTTTATTTTCCGCTATGACCCCAACTTAACCCGGTGACGTTAACTCATGTCGTCACGGTTCGCGTTGAAAAACCAAGTTTTACTTGGTGCCCGATGGGATCCAAGTTTGCGGTTCCCGAACGCTCTGATATTGGTGTGAACACGACGGCCGGTTCAAGATGAGGTGCGGGAACCAGCACCGGCACGCTTCTCTGTCGGTGTGAAAGCACTATCTGTGTAGCCTAAAGCCGGCCGCACACCGGTTCCGACAGCATTGCAGAGCACTTTCGAATCCGACAATTTTCTCTAGCACCTAGCACAGTAGGCGGTGAAATTAACATTGGATTTCAATGGGCGGCGCCTACAAAATAGACTTGAATCGTAATTCACAATTGACGGCGGAAGAGTTCGGCGCTGGTGTGCGGGGTTGCATTGAAAACAATGGAATGGAATGTTGAAGGCAGAGTGCTCCGCACTGTGTCGGAAGCAGTGTGCGGAGCCCTTAAGAGTTACTAACTACTACGTCTATTGTTAAAGGGGAAGTTTTATACGGCATGAAGGTCTACTAAATGTGCACAACTACTACGTCTATAGTTAAAGGGGAAGTTTTATACGGCATGAAGGTCTACTAAATGTGCACTACTACGTCTATTGTTAAAGGGGAAGTTTTTTTTTTGTGTGTAGAAATACCAACTAGCACAACAAAAACTGGATAGAGCTGTATTTCGCTACAATAATTATTTCCATTTTCATAAAATGGTGTATTCCTTTAATATAATCGGCCTGATATACCTAAATAGCGGCCTATGCAGACAAGTTAAAAAAAATATTAAATATCAGTTGACGATAATGACTACCCTTTAGTCTGTACATCCACACCAGCCCAAGCCGTTTAGACCACAGATAATATATACGTAGATCCGTCTTTCGGGTCTGGAACGTACGTCAATGGAGCCGCCATATTGCAGCGGTCAACTCGTTCGGGAAAATGCATGAGTGAATGAGAAAACAGGAGGATCACAGAAGAAGAAATTAATTAAAAAGTAGTGTTGTAGGTTCTGTACAGATCATTAAATAGCTCAACGGGCCGCATAGTTTGCCCAAGCCTGACCTAAAGTTACCCTGCCTCACAGCAGGTCATTTGATTTCATAGGGATTTTAACAGCTGTGTGACCATATTAAAATATTTATTTGCATATTCCTTAACCATTTTAAGAGATCCCCTACCCTACTCTTAGCAGTAGGCTAATGCAATGCCAAGATTATCCCACCTGTTAACTGGGCTAGCTGTCATCAAAATCCCTCTCGGCAAGCAGTAGTGAACTTGAACAAGCCAACGGAATATCCAAACTTGGGGTAGAAACAAACCAATTTCTTTGCCAAATTAAACTGTTGAACCTATTATGCCTAACTATTGACCAATGTTGAAACATTCCTAGTAAATATGCGTCCGTCAGCTGTATTTCCATTACCGGTGTGCAAGTATATATATATATGTATTTTTAAAATGTTTATAAATGATTTATGTAAAAATAAATATTTTTTCCACGTAATGAACATGAAATTATACATTTCACAGGTAATTATTCTGCCTTCAAACAGACTATGCATATGTCTGTCTGCATGTGTGTGTGTGTGTGTGCGTGCATGTTCTGGCATATGTCTGTCTGTGCTTGCGTGTGTGTGTGTGTGTGTGTGTGTGTGTGTGTGTGTGTGTGTGTGCGTGCATGTTCTGGCATATGTCTGTCTGTGCTCGTGTGTGTGTGTGTGTGTGTGTGTGTGTGTAGACTCACGGGGCGGTTGGCTCCAGTCTGGAACAGGTGGTAGGGGTAGAGGATCCTCTCGTAATGAGCGCGCAGGTGGGAGCCCACTGCCTTCCCTGGAGCAAAGCCCATCTTCAGAGAGATCTTAGTCCAGCGCCGCTCACGGCACACCAGCTCAAAACCCCCTTCATCTATCACCAGCTGAACACACACACACACACACACACACACACACACACACACACAAATACAGTATATATTATGCTAGGCTGGAGCTAAGAGTGCCAAGTCAGACTCAGTGAACAGGTAAAGGTGGTGTGTGTGTCTGTGTGTGTCTAAGATTCAGGGCGTACCTTATAGAGTAAAAGCTCCTTTTCCCTTGGCCCATTGTGTGTGTGTGTGTGTGTGTGTGTGTGTGTGTGTGTGTGTGTGTGTGTGTGTGTGTGTGTGTGTGTGTGTGTGTGTACCTTATAGAGCAGGTAGAGGTCCAGGATCTTGCGCTCCACATGGGGGATTTTAAGAGTGTGTGTGTGTGTGTGTGTGTGTGTGTGTGTGTGTGTGTGTGTGTGTGTGTGTGTGTGTACCAGAGTATGTGAGCGGAGCGGAGTGGGGAGCGAGCGAGGAGCGGAGCGTTCAAAATATAGTCGTTTTATCCAAAGGCCGGAGCGAACACAATGAGCCGCTCCAGTTTCGCTCCGGCACCGCTCACACCACCAGGAGTCTTGAGCATGCAAAAATTCATCCAGAAATTCCCTGTGCCCTCAAAAATTAAGAAAACTTTAGCCTAAAAGTAATTCTTTGTAGCATCATGGGAGCTAGGAATAAGGTGGATAGCTACTTGCACTGATATCAAGCAGTAACAGTTGCAAACGCGCTCTCTTTCATTTTGCACAAACGTGCGAATTATTGAGTTCTGGTGCTTTTTAAAGTAGAACAAATACGTGCTTTCGTTTCATATAGCCTACTTCCTTATAATTAATGTCAATAATTTTGTGTAGGCTAATTTCTACTTCGTTGCAAAATGGGCCAGTCTTGCACACTTCCTCGTTCCACAGTTAACCATATCAATGCATTACATTTAATCACCTTAATTAAATGTTTTGGACTGATAGCCTAAATATTCTTTGGATTATGTTGTTGTTGCATTTGCAATGGATGCATTGTACCAATTTGCTAGCCAAGCAATATCCTCATAATCTTCGATTCTCCAACATGAAAATATTAATAAATCCGTCAATGATTCTCATGCGTCTTTGCGCTGGTGAGGAGGAAACATTGGAACTTTAATGATATTATAGCCTACTGCAGCCTAAGTATGGAGCCTAAGTATGGTTATGATTTTTATAATATTCATGTAGGCAACAGTAGTTTTCCATTCATGCACTTATGGGCTGCACTTCATGATCTTCAGAAATGGTCTTAAAAATAACACTACGTCCGTCAATAATCTCTGACCCGCACCTGGATGGAATTCGTAGTGATACCATTTCTGCAAGCCAGGATACCTCACCTATTTTAATTTAGAGACAACCACGTAGACTACACATATCCAACCAAACTGCAATCCAGGCCCCACCACAGTCCAGAAGTGAAGTGGATTGTTTTCGCACGCCACAAATAACTCATAGTTACGCAGAAACTGACAACTTTATAAAAGTTGAGCGAGCGAGGAGCGATTTTTAACGGAGCGGGCTAAAATTTTAGGTGAGCGGTGAGCGAAGCGTTCTGATGTGACCTTGAGCGCTGGAGCGGAGAGACGGAACACATACTTGAGCGGGGAGCGGAATTTTTTTGCGCTCAGCTCCGCTCACATACTCTGGTGTGTACCTTATAGAGCAGGTAAAGGTCCAGGATCTTGCGTTCCACATGGGGGATTTTAAGAGTGTGTGTGTGTGTGTGTGTGTGTGTGTGTACCTTATAGAGCAGGTAGAGGTCCAGGATCTTGCGCTCCACATGGGGGATTTTAAGAGTGTGTGCGTGTGTGTGTGTATGTGTGTGTGTGTGTGTGTACCTTATAGAGCAGGTAGAGGTCCAGGATCTTGCGTTCCACATGGGGGATTTTAAGAGTGTGTGTGTGTGTGTGTGTGTGTAGAGCAGGTGGGTCGACTGCGCTATGTGTGTGTGTGTGTGTGTGTGTGTGTGTGTGTGTGTGTGTGTGTGTGTACCTTATAGAGCAGGTAAAGGTCCAGGATCTTGCGTTCCACATGGGGGATTTTAAGTGTGCATCCCTGCAGCTCCCAGAACTTGGCCATCTGATCAAGGAAGTTGAGTTTCACCCTGGTCTGGGCCTGCGTGAGGAGAGAGACACACACATACACACACACACACACACACACACACACACACACACAATGGGCCAAGGGAAAAGGAGTTTTTACACACATTAAATACACACTGGGATAGCAAGACATCTTAACACACTTAACACACATTGCAAAGCTTCTTCATCCAATAAGTTGCTTTAATGTATGACTTTAAAACAGAAATCAACACTAATCTCAAAAACATGACATTGCAAAAGCACCAGAAAATCACCATCCCACAAAACTGTCAATCTAGCAGGGGGATTAAAGACACTCTTCGCATAGCACACACACACACACACACACGTGCTAAGGGGGGTGACAGAGCTCTCAGTAACAGAGGGGTGGGGAGGCTCTGACCTTTGACCCCCAGGGGTCGTGACCCCTCTCTGCAGACATGGTGCTGCGGGCCAAATGGCCGGGGTCCATGGCGGCCCCCCACTGTGTGTGTGTGTGTGTGAAGAAGTGTGTGTGTGTAGTGTGTAGAAGTGTGTGTGTGTAGTGTGTGTGTGTGTGTGTGTCCATAGCGGCTCCCCACTGCCTGACACAAAGGAGACGCTTATCCCGACTTCCACAGACACACTTAATCACCAGCCACAGCTCACACACTCACACCAAATGTCTGACTGAGGGTGTGTGTGTGTGTGGCTTCAGACTATGAAAGTGTGTAGATATGTGTATGTAAGCCATGCGTGGCTTTGTGTGTGTATGAGGCATGAAAAATATCTGTGTGTGTGTGTGTGTGTGTGTGTGTGTGTATATCTTTGGTGCGTGTGGATTTCAATAGTGTAGATAGAAGTTGTGCAGCTTTGTTTGCATGACAAATGTCTACATAGAGTTTCCAGCATTACAACTGTTACATGCATTTGAGTGTGTGTGTGTGTGTGTGTGTGTGTGTGTACACATTTGGGTGAGAGTGTGTTTGTGCACATGTGACTGTGAACTAATGTGAGTGTGTATGAAAGAATGTGTGTGTACGAAAGAGAGAGAGAGAGTGTGTGTGTGTATACCTCCAGCTCGTTGAGCCTCTGGATGCGCGGAGTGAAGTGTAGACGGTCGACATCACAAGCAAATGGAGGCTGCCAACCCTGCAGGAGGTCAAACACACCAACAGGTCAAAGCTAAACAAACACACACACACACACACACACACACAAATATCATTCTGACACACACACACACACACTTAACCGCTGATTCCACACAAACATCCACAAACCACTCACATTGATATCTTTCAGACACAGACACACACACACCCAACAAGCATGCGGATGCACACACACACACACACACAGCATTTCTCACCTCACACTCAATCACCAACCTAACCTGTATTTCCCTCCTTCACCCCATCTCAAATGGCAAACACACGTTACCTTATCAACACACACACACACACACACACACACACACACACACACACACACACACACACACACACACACACACACTCCTCTCTTTCTTAAAGACATTTTGAATGCTTGATAGCCCTGCAGACACATTTGAGTTCTCACGTCACTACCAGTAAAAACTGATAAAGTCTGAAAAGGGTGATTCTGAAACAGCGATCTTTAAGTCACTGGAAGGCTTCTAATCAATGCTGACTAAGTTTAGCCCTTGCAGTGTGTGTGTGTGTGTGTGTGTGTTGTGGGGTTCCTAGTTCATTTCAAAGCACAGTCTGGCTGTTCAGTCCCTGACAGATAAAGTGAGACTCTGTGATGAGTGAGTGAGCATTCTTCTGATATGCTTCCTGCTTGTGCCCTTGCATCGCCATACTGCCCTCACACACACACACACACACACACACACACACACCTAGGCCCTGTGTAGCTCAGACACAGCAGGCCTTGATGACCTGAGCCCACACACACCAGCATCAATAAACCCCCCCCCCCCCACACACACACACACACACACACACACACACAAACGGAATACCAACATGGCAGATCACAAAGACATTTGATCTGACGGAGATTGTCAAAGATTTAGTGGCATGGCAACGTAAACAACAGCCTTATCACAAACTCTGATGCCACTAAAATAAACCTGATCCTAAAAGAAACGGTATTAATCTAGCAAAACATCCCCACGCATATTGCCTGCAGTGCAATGCAAGCGTGTTTGGACGCACACAGACACAGACTGCCGTGCCGTGGCGTTCTTGCAAATTGCTTTCCCATGTAGCGCTCATAACAAGAGGCGGCGGTTTTATCACTGCTAACCGCATAACAATGTTTACAACACAAAAGCAGATGGGCTCGCTCGGGCTTCCATCCGTTCTTCAGTAAAGCACTGCGAGCTTTGGGCTTGTCTCACTCTCAGCTCAAAGCCATCAGGCGATGCCTCAGCCTCCTCGGCTACTCAACACAAGCCAAATCTAGCTAGAGAACCAAATTCCACTTGATGTTTGGCCGTTAGTTAACATCCTCTTTGTCCTCAAAAGTCAGCAAAGAAAATATGTTTTCCATCTCTAATTGATCTAAACACATCATCTAAATTATGTAAAAGCCCTTCATGCAAAAGAAATAAATGAAATCGGACAGTCTATTTACTTCGCCATTCGCCTTTACTGAATGGTCGGTAAATGTCGGTTATAACTGTGTACCAACGTAGTAATGTGGTAATCTATCTAGAACTATCGAGTGGGCCGTCACCGCACATCAGAGAGAGAGAGAGAGAGAGAGAGAGAGAGAGAGAGAGAGAGAGAGAGAGAGAGAGAGAGAGAGAGAGCTGTTGGGCATTTGCGCTGGGGAACACAGGCCACAAACTCTCCGTTCATTTTCTCAAGCCCAACGAGGCTCACTGGCTTGGAAGTGATAAGTTTGTTTTCTCTTCGTGGCCGTTTAACTACAACAGTAATGGCCGAACAGTGAACAAGGAGGCTTTCAGGAAGCGGCCAGGCGAGATCAACCTCAACAACCTTTAGTTTTCGGGCAGAACACACCGAGGGCTTCCGATACTTTATTTACTTTCTTCGAAGCACAGGTGGTGAAAATGTCGCTAAATATATCAGTAGACCTCAGACCAAAGGACTCAAATAGATTTATTAATGACACCAGGACATCTTCATGGTGGAGATGGGCGCGTCACCCTCCATCAACTGGCTACACACACACACACACACACACACACACACACACACACACACACACACACACACTTACATAAGAGTGTGCCATCCGCCTCTATGTCAATTTTTGGGGGATATTATCGTTTTCTTTTAGGCCTTGGGACTACTTGCATTGGTACTTTGTTTTCATAAACATTACATGAAAGGGGGAACCAAGTCTTCATCACTCCTCTAACGCCACTCCTCGACAACGACGTTAAACTAACTACCGATAACTAAGTAACTAAGGTTAACGTTAGTTAGCGTTAAAGCACCGCTGCTAAACGAGTTGTGTCGAAACAACTAGCTGATGATCGCCTGTGGTTTCTTGGTTACCAACAAGAGTGATGCTTTTCTCCACCTCCTCAGCTGATACGTTTCTATTTTGGTATCCACTCATTATTTCAAATGAAACTATTCACATTCTCCTTTTGAGTTGTTGTGATCTTGCACACAGAAGTGTGTAAATGTGGTAAGTTCGAAGTGAAATAGTGTTTAAAAGGCGAGCCTAAATAAGTCAGTCACCTGAGAGAGAGAGAGAGACGAACGTTACTGTAAGTATTTCACGTAGAGCGTACACACAAACACACGCGCACACGCCGTTACTTGACTAGCTACTAGCTTCAGCCACTCGAGCCGCAATCCGCCATGTTGAAAAACCTGTCTTTTAACAGAAGTGTTTTAACCTAACTCTTATCAGCACACCACTCAGAAATTGGTATAACATGGACGTGTATGTTGTAATAACAGTAAAATAAGTGCTACACATACCTGTGGCGGTCGGACTTTACAGATGCCAGTTTTTTCAGCTATTGGTCGTATTTTGTTGATAAACGCAAATGGGTCGGCAAATTCCTCCCAACTGGGCTCAAAGACAGGACACTCCGGTGGAGGAATGAACTCGTTTGGCCGAGGTTGGGTCATCGTCGTTGTGTTTTCCCGAATAGTGACATGTACTTCCTTCAATAAGTTATCAAGCTAATGTGTGGGTTCTTTAGTTGTGTGTTATTCGCAGAACACAAACTCCTTTCACCTGAACTCCTGCAATTAGCTAGCCAACATCCTCATTCACTTTGCAACGGACACGCACGACAGGCTTGTCGATGTGAGTTGGGTGTCTTCCGCCACAGAATATAGGCCGTTGAAGCTGTTTTAAAAAGACTTCAATTTCTCTTTCTCTATAATGAATGACTGTTAGGCGTTCTAATTTTTGTCAGTGTTAAAATAGATATATATATGTAACTTTTATGACCGACCATACATGCATTTCTGAAATGGTAGTGCCTGAAAAAAATGTGCAGACCACTGTGAAACCTGAGAGAAACAACTAACTTAACGTTATGAATAAGATTTATCGATGGCGGTTTAAAAGAATTCCATGCAAGTAATGTTGTATCTGCTAAAACCGCATCAAAATGCAACTGGTGATCTGATTAATTCAATTGAATTTCATAACAACTGTTGGAGCTGCTTAAAAAGTTTTTTGGCTACGTAGCTCAATAACATCATTTTTAATTGCACTTATTTTGTCTTCAAATCTCCTTTTTATTTCATCGAAAAGTCCATGGTGATTTACTTGTGCGCATTAATAAAGTACAGCTGATGGCTTCATCACGTCCGGAACTACTTTTTTAAATAGACGCTTGACCATAGTCCTTCGCTTGAGGAAATATCTCGAGGATTGGCCCACAGGGTCGTTGAAACAATACCGATTCGCAGGTGTATACTCATTAAATCATGCGTTCTGATAACCTTCAACAGCATAAAAAATAATCTGACTACAAAACGTTTCCTGTTGTCAAACAACGTTTGAATATGGTTGCTTTGTTAGGCCTGTCTACGCAACTCGGCTGAGCCACATAACAAAATGCACAACTCTCGACACGTCAGGCGAAAGCTACAAAGGAGCTACACAACATTGCTTTGCAACATCGTTGCACAAAGCGAATACAAGTGTCAACCTCAACAGACGCTGTTGAAATGTAAGGTCTATCGTACTGAAGCAGAAAACACTTCTAAAAGTTACCGAACCCAAACGATAGTCTATGTCTACGACACAATTTGAGACAAACTCAACTTTCAAAATCTCAGGCATACAGACATTTAATGGATGCACTAGAAGCGATAAATCGCAACGTTCTCCGGAAGACACTGATGCCAACTGTGGTATTTTGCATTTCTCATGTTTCGACTCTCGGTGGCGATATTGTTTCTCTCTGTGTCCGCATCATTCCATTTACGCCCAGCTTGTCAGCACGTACCACACGTCAGCATTGAAACAAGGCCATCCAACCTGGAAGCAGGTGCGGCAGCCCCATCAGATGCTGAGGAAGTTGATTAACTGCCCAGCCTTTGGTTATCTATTGCTTTACGAATCACCTGCTTGACATTCGTAAATATTTTGTTCGTTCAAACTAGATTGAAATGTTTTAAATAAACGAAATAGGACAATGTACCTACAGTAGATCAAAATCTAATTTAAAACGTTTTTAGCATATTTAACAGCATTAATCGCGGTGTGGTCTTTGATGGTTGGATTTAATGTTCAGATACTAGGTTTATGTCAGAACAAGTCAAGAAATGAAGGTAAGTAAAAGTACAAGTTCAGGTAGAAATAGAAAAATCAAACACTGCGTCACTAGATGCACAGGCACTGTTAGGGGGAAATTGCATACTCTCCAAATTTATCTTTGCCTACTTGAAATGAAATTTTCCAATTATTAGTATTTGTTAATTTACTCCGCCATGCATGATCATCATCACATCAAATGGACAGGTGTGGTTTGAGCTCCAACTCCAGACTCAGTCATACAGACCTTACTTTGCCATGCATAACGCTATACTGTAAAATTACTATTGCCCAGAGACAAAACCGTTAAAGCACATCTTTTATTTCAAGAGAGTCATTGAAAGTGCATGATGGATAACCAGTAAGTGAGACCTGCAACAATGTGGCAAAACCGAATCTATATTAATGTCTGACAGAGACAGAGACAAGAACTTATCATACGTTATATCCACAGAAATCTGCTGGCGAGGTCACAGATGATTACACCGCATTACTGTATATATTTCTCCTCCTAACCACCAACAGCTGATACAAATATTAATACACATCACCAAAATAGGGTCTTGAAAACCTCCTGAAGGCTTCCAATGGAAACGAAAGAGAAGGGGGTGAGAAGAAAAAGAATCACCATTTGCATATGGCTGGCTGGGAATGTGGATGTATGATGGGTCGGTCAGTCTTCTAGCGAGAGAGAGGACAGCCAGTCAGAGGGTCCAGCAGGAGTGAGGAGGACCCAGCAGCACTGGGAGCGGATATGGAGCCAAGACGCTCCGCTCAGCTCAGCTAGCTGCTCCAGAAGCTGAGGTCTCCGGTGCTGGATGTCCCCTGGGCTGGGCCCCTCACAGACGGGTATCTCTCTCTCTCTCTCTCCCCCCTAGGCGTGGTTCACCCTCTCCAGTGACACATAGTAGCTCCTCTTCTCATCTATAAAATGCCAGCCAATGGGGCCAATCTCACAGTCTGCACAGATGAGGTACTTAATGTTCCCCACGCCCTTGGTGAAGCCCACGTTCTCAAACTCAAATATGTCCCCGACCACCCAGTGGGCCGACACCGTGTCACCATCCACGGAGCCGTCTGATTGGCCGGTAGTGGTCTTCTTCCTCATGGAGGGCAGAAATATCTGAGGGAGGATTCAAGTAAACAACAGAAGATTAGGAAGAGAAACTTACATTAAAAATGTAAAGTCTGGCATTGACCGACAGGAACACGAACACACACACACACACAGAAGGTTAGGAAGAGAGACTTAGATTAAAAATGTATAGACTGCCATTGACCGACAGGAACACACAAGATCTAAACGCCACCACTGTTCTTCTTCTAATCCCACACAGCCTCTCTCTGAACACGCCCAACTCTTGCGCTTGCTCTCCAGTTAGCAAATGACTCCCAGTGGGCATTTAGTTGTATTGTGGTGTAGCTAGATTGTTATCCCTCTTTTATAAGTCACTTTGGATAAAAGTGTCTGCTAAGTGCATAAATGTAAATGTAAATGTGTCTGACCAAATTAAAAGACACATGAAGCAGTGTCCGACCAATATCTCCATGCTAAACTCAAATCTATTTGCTGTAGCTAAGGGACTCCTAGCCTGACATAGCCCGACCAGACCATAATACTGCTGTTCATCCGTAATCATGGTCTGGAGGTTATTTAACCTGACATAGCCCGACCATAATACTGCTGTTCATCTGTATTCATGGTCTGGAGGTTCTTTAACCTGACGTGTTTATAGGGCTGGGGGAAGGGCATGCTCTGATTTGAAACGATTGGACAGCTCGTCTAATCAGCTTCGCTTATTGGCTGGTAGACTCTCTACCGATGTAAGCCCGCCCCAGACCATGGATACGGATGAACAGCAGTATCATGGTCTGGACGGGCTATGTCAGGCTAGGCGACTCCTATGGCGCCCATGTATTTTCAATGAAACTTTTTCATGTTATTCCAATTTTGGTGGTTAGGGTTAAGGTTACGGTTACGGTCTTCTAAGGCTTCACTACAGGTGCAACGTCTCTTTTTAAAAATCACTATTAAGCTACTATTATTCCTTAAGGCCCTAGAATGAAGATAAAGGACAAGGTCCCCCAAAACAGATACAACCCCCCCCCCCCCAATCCTGACAGTAATGTTCAGAGAAGGAAACAGGTGGCTAGGGCTGCAATCTTTGTGGAAAATATCTTATTGTCTTTTAATTGCATTAGTAGCCATTTCGATTAACATAAAGGTCAATGAATGGTGCAACAGCCCTGCAGTGGCTACAGGCTGCAGACACACTAGCAGGTAACTTATACATGCAACATCACTTTCATGGCTTTTAAATCACACGTTAGGATTCTATTTTTGGTTACCTCTCTCTCTTCGAACTGTGCCGTCCCGGCAGAGAGCACCTTGGAACCGCATCTCTGACACACAACAGCTTTGATGTTTTTCCCGTCCTCAGACACCAGTGTTGCTCGATCCACGCAAGGCTCCGATGGGGAATTCTGTCCTTCTTGATCCATACTGACAGCTTTTATTATTCTAACGTCAATGACAGTAAAGCAGCAGCTGTGATGGGGACTGAACAAGAGCTTCTTCACAAGTCAAAACAAGCTAGTTTATTTAGCCAAGCTAACGTTATGCTTTAAGTTGTCTTATCATCTGCTGTCAAATGGCATCGCCGTTTCAATTTAGAATCAAATTGGAATTGAGTGCAAAATAGTTCTTGCACCAAAACCAAACACCCAAGACGAAAAATAGCAAACGTTACTAATAATGTAACGTTAACGTTAGCATTGCAAGTGCGCGACCGCTGAAACCTCTTTGGCCAGTAAAATATCTTTCACGCTTTCTATGCCCACGTACGGAGCAGAAAACATATTTTTGTAACGTAGCGTAACGTGAACTGCAAAAGGCTTGCAATTTAATATGCAGTCAAAATATACCGAAGACCCCGAAATGCAGCTCCGCGTGTAATAGTCCAGTCAGAGCTGGTCCAGTCGTCGGCAGGCAGCTGGTGGCAGCAGGGGTGTGCAGCGCGGCCGCAGCACCGAGTGGAAACCAAATAATATAATTTAGGTTCCGGTCACCATTATGTTTACAAATATATGGCTATATTTACGATTTCTGGTGTCCGTTTCCAAGCTTAGTTAGTAGGCAATGGTAAATTGCATTGCAACCGACAAAGTTGCTCACTGAATAGCATAACTTATTAATATGTTTAGCATGGTCTTGCGAAATGGAACCCTGATAAAACGCCCTCTCCCCCGTTTTCATTTCTGGGATTATTTACTTAGTAGGCAACCCCCGGCTCCCCCCGTTTGCATTCTGTGATTTCTGTGTACTGATGGTTAAATGCTTTGACTATATGGTCATTTTAGCTGTTGTTAACTACGATGCGATATGAGCAGTTCCCTCCCCACAGGAATCTCTCCAGTTTCCGTCCAGACTTGGATCCTGCCGACCCCGAGCTGCGCTGTGAATGTGGGTCAGTGCTTCAGAGAGCCCCGGGTTAGCCATGACGCGCTCACAGGAATCCATACTCACCGGGCAGCGAGTGGGCCGTGAGGGCAACGGCTGAGTGGCGCTCAGAACTGGGGTGCAGCATCACAGAATTATAAAGAGGACTATGTAGCCTAGAACTCTAGACGTACCCCTATGATATAGTCTGGCGTGTCAGGCTAATATCCATGTGCAGCATCACCAAAGAAAGCTACTTTAGAACCGTCTCTGGCATCACCATTCTAGAACCACAGTTTGCCTTACCAAGGATTCAGCAATGTGCTCTAAACGCCAGAGACGAAGTTCAGACAGGTTCTGCATGATCAGTGTAGTCTTGCATGGTGTTTATTGTGTAAGAACAAAAATCAGCCAACAGTCGAACCCATCATCAGCTACACAGTCAAATATGTCAGGGTTTGAGAGGGGCAAATCCAGGCATATTCTTAGTATAACTCTGTATGAGGCTCAGGTAACCTAATGTGGTTAACTATTAACTTCTTCTATTCTAAAAGTATGACAAACACCAACAAGAGAACAAAATAACAACACATCTCTGGATTTATTGTTCATAAATATTTATTATAATCTTCACATTTTCAGTGAAATGTCTGGTTTACCACATCTACACATAACAAGAAATGAATACACAGATTGTTTTAGTCTTTGAAATAAAGCCACAGGGACTCTTAAATCGTATCTTATTTAAAAGGGATCTAACACTGGGACTCATGTACAGCAGTTGGAGAAAATGCATTGATGGAGGTCAACATTCACTAGTGACTGGATTGGAGTAAGAAAAAAAAAAGAAAAAATGAAAGAAGAATATTTATATGCAAGACCCTAAGCTTACTAGACTGCAGTGTTGGCCCGTCTATTAAAACTATTTCCAGTGGCCTAAGGCACAGGAATACTAAGGGATCAATGTACATGTGTCACAGGTGCCCAACAGCAGTAGGCCCGCCCGCCTGCCCCCACGCAGCACTTGTGTCATCATCATCATCATCACCATCATCATCATCCTCATCATCTGGACTCATGGATTGTAAGGTGCAACAGCTTGACCTACTGTGAGCCTGCTCTACACAGAGCAGAGTCACCAGCGCTCCAGACACCTGCAGAACAGACACCTGGAGAACCTCACAAGGAGGTTTGACCTATTCATTCATCCACCCTGTGTGTGTGTGTGTGTGTGTGTGCGTGTGTGGCCAGTCTGCTTAGAAAACAATACACTCTTTACTTGTTCAGGATTGGACGCCATGTTTGGGGATTAGCCAATCATGTGAGGGGTAGGAGAGTGAGGCGATGTCCCCAACCTCCTCATCAGCCCAGACGGCAGACCCCCGTTTCTGGAACCAGTCTGTCTGACTCGGATCAGTACCAGAACCCGTGCCAGTTGAGGCCCAGTGTCCTCTGCCGTCAGGAGGGGAAAGCATCTTCAGCGGGTCGAGCCTCTGCTGAACCGGACCGGACCGAACTAGAGCAGTTTAAAAAGGAGGATTCGGTGCTGACTGAGGGGTGTTTATCAGAGTCAGTGCTGATGTCACCACTGAACTCACCATAGATATTAATCCCATGCTGAACTCACCCATCCCACTGACCATAGATATTAATCCCATGCTAAACTCACCCATCCCACTGACCATAGATATTAATCTGACGCTGATTCTCACCCATCCCACTGACCATAGATACTGATTATTTCTCAAAGTCGACAATGCTTCCTAGGTAGCACACTCGCCTTGGAAGTCTTACACTTCAAAAACGAGGTTCCATCAGTGCATCCTTGAAAAATCTATGAACAAAGGCCTCTGTCCTTGCTAGAATTTAGAGGAATCCTTGACATTGGAACAGTACTTGGCGACAGACAATGAGGTGGAATGCTGCGTTCCAAGCATGCTTCCTCGACTGTGCGAAACGCTCATTAATCTGGTGCGGAGTCATTAGCATTAGATGCTAACCCAGCGTAGCATACTGAAACCTATGGAATGCTGATGACTCTGCACTTTCAGGTGCCCTCTCTCTCTTTGCGATCATCTTAACGTAAACGGGCAGAGATGCATCAAATGCCTCTTACTCCTCAGTATCAGATGTCATCAGACGTCATCTCTTATAGTCAAAACAAACTACCTTAACGACAAGAGATGCATCAACTGCTGTCCTTTTGATGCATCAGACACAAACACTCTGTAACAACACTCCATTAGCTAGGCTTACTATAGAGAATGGCATCAGATGCTGAACCCCCATTAGCCGGGCTTACCTTAGAGTATAACATCAGATGCTAACCATCCCTTAGCCAGGCTTACCACAGAGAATAGTAACAGATGCTGAACCCCCATTAGCCAGGTTTACCATAGAGAACAGCATCAGATGCTAAACCCCCATTAGCCAGGTTTACCATAGAGAACAGCATCAGATGCTAAACCCCCATTAGCCAGGTTTACCATAGAGAAGAGGAACAGATGCTAAACCCCCATTAGCCAGGTTTACCATAGAGAACAGCATCAGATGCTAAACCCCCATTAGCCAGGTTTACCATAGAGAAGAGGAACAGATGCTAAACCCTCATTAGCCAGGTATCAGATGCTAACCCCCCATTAGGTAGGTTGACCAGAGAGATATACAGTATCAAATGCTAAGACAACCTTCCATAGCTAACCCATAAGCTGGTCTCACCATAGAGAGACATGTTAAAGGCTAACCCCCGTTAGCTGGTCTTCCCATAGAATAACATGTCAGACGCTAACCTCCATTAGCTGGTCTTCCCGTAGAATAACATGTCAGACGCTAACCCCCTTTAGCTGGTCTTCCCATAGAATAACATGGTCAGACACTAACGCTAACCTCATTTAGCTGGCCTCACCATAGAGAAATCCATGAAATGCTAACGCTAACCCCCTTTAGCTGGTCTTCCCATAGAATAACATGTCAGACGATAACGCTAACCTCCGTTAGCTGGTCTTCCCATAAAATAACATGTCTGACGCTAACCTCCGTTAGCTGGTCTTCCCATAGAATAACATGTCAGATGCTAACGCTAACCCCCTTTAGCTGGTCTTCCCATAGAATAACATGTCAGACGCTAACGCTAAGCCCATGTAGCTGGCCTCACCATAGAGAAATCCATGAAGTGCTAACGCTAACCTCCGTTAGCTGGTCTTCCCATAGAATAACATGTCAGACGCTAACCTCCGTTAGCTGGTCTTCCCATAGAATAACATGTCAGACGCTAACCTCCGTTAGCTGGTCTTCCCATAGAATAACATGTCAGACGCTAATGCTAACCCCTACCACAGAGCTGCTGCTGCGTCACTGGCCCACAAGTTTACCTGGGGTCTGATCTCACAGTTCCAGACTAGCACACCTGGTAGGACCCCAAAGAACCAGGAAGAAGGGATGGAGGAGGTAGGGAGGAGAGGAGAAGAGAAGAGAAGGGGAGGAGGAGGAAAGAAGAGAAGAGGAGGAAAAGGGATCATGACCTATTAATTTATCCAGCAGCACAGTTCTGAGAGGAGAAGGAAAGGGGGGACAGAAGTGAGGTGTGTGTGTGTGTGTGTGTGTGTGTGTGTGTGTGTGTGTGTGTGTGTGTGTGTGTGTGTGTGTGAGAGATTGTGTTTCAGAGGAGTGTGTCGTCAGTGCAGCCCCCCTCCAGGCCGTAGCGGAACTCCTGCAGGTTGGAGACGCCGTAGAAGTGGATGAAGGCCGCCGCCACCACCAGCACGTGGAAGATCTGATGAGAGTGGAACTACAGGGGGGGGAGAGGAGAGGAGAAGAAGAGAAGAGAGGGAGGAGAGGATGAAAAAAAGAAGAGAAGAAAGGAGAAAAAGCACTAGATTAGAGAAGTGAAATACTGAAATACTGAACTGTCCAATAACAGATAATGGGAGATGATAACCCGTCCTCCAGACCTCTATCAAGTCTATGATGTTAGTGTGTTTATGTGTGTGTGTGTGTGTGTGTGTGTGTGGGGGGGGGGGGGTGTGTGTGTCCTCATTAGCATTAACAAGAGGATCTGACCTTTGACCTTGGTTGAATCTATGATGTCAGTGAGGGTGTTGCACCGGACGGGCATCTTACCAGGATGTCACACTTCCCGGGAAAGAAGCGTTCGGGTATCCTGGCGGCGTAGAGGCCAGTGCCGGTGATGTACACACACTCACACTCACACACACTTACCAGGATGTCACACTTCCCGGGGAAGAAGCGTTCGGGTATCCTGGCGGCGTAGAGGCCAGTGCCGGTGATGTACACACACTCACACTCACACACACTTACCAGGATGTCACACTTCCCGGGGAAGAAGCGTTCGGGTATCCTGGCGGCGTAGAGTCCGGCGCCGGTGATGTACATGGCCCCCATCAGGTAGAACCAGCCCATCTGCCCCACCGTAGTCGCCTTTACAAAGCCCTCCTCGATGGTGAAATGCATTGTGGGAACTATACCGCTCAGTCCCAGACCCATAAACACACCTGTGGAGACATCCAACACACACACACACACACACACACACACACACAGTTGGGTCTGCGCTCTGGGCTGAGTTAATGGACGCAATACTAATGGCACTAATGGCCACCATTGAAAGGGCAGGTAAGTGTAACCACACAATTGTGTGCAAGTTTATTACCTAACCTCCATTTTGGAGCAGCTTTCCCAAGAGTCTCCAGTGGCTCACTGGAATAGTGTTTATGCATGTGTGTGTGTGTGTGTGTGTGTGTGTGTGTGTGTGTGTGTTTACAGAGTACTATGGGTCATGAGACTGTACTGTATGTGACGGTCCTGATGGGCTTAATGTCTGGCTATGTTCTAATGGCAATTTTGCTGCACAGGTGTCGATGGTTGTTTCCCCTAGTGGCCACACTGGCCAGGTACCGGAGTGCAAGCCCTATAAAAGCCCAGCCCACCTGGAACAGGATGGACGCTCTCCTCCTCCCGGCCTTTGTGTTTTCTTTGCGTTATGTTGGTTTACCCCTACACTGATTATACTCTACACTTTTGGTTCTCCATGACACTGATTATACTCTAAACTTTTGGTTATCCATGACACTGATTATACTCTAAACTTTTGGTTCTCCATGACACTGATTTGCACGACACATTCTTACTTCATTACTTTATCTTTATGTCTTCTTTATTATTTAATAAATCTATTCTTTATTATCCTAACCTGCGTGGACTTCCCCCATGTTGTTACAC
>JAODXP020000012.1:19263116-19273116 GCA_027497455.2 Sardinella longiceps | reverse complement strand
ACTTGGTAGAAACGTCCCCACTTCCACCCTGGGTCTGCCCACCTGGAGACTTGTCATCGCTGGTTGCTTGCTCTAGTTGAAAATGAATAGAAACTTGTCGCTGGTTGCTTGCTGTAGTTGAAAATGAATAGAAACCAGTCGCTTCGCTCAAGTCGCTAGTAGGTAATGTGACTGCGGGGTAATACATCATCTATTTTTATGCTTCTTTGTACTTTTGATATTTAATGGGTCTGACTATATACACGTGTCCTCTATTGTCTCATCTTTAGAATAATTCCCTTGAGTGACACCAACGGCTGGAACCAAATATCTGTTGTGTGTGTGTGTGTGTGTGTGTGTTTGGGGAATAAAACATGATCCTACTAAAATGCCTCTAGTTGGACTGAACTGAACTATGACACACACACACACACACACACACACACACACACACACACACACACACACACACGGAGCCCTTGTACTCCAGCAGGCCCCCGGGTCCCCTGAAGTCGATGACGTCTCCCACACGCAGACTTTCCAGGTACTGAGACATCTTCCCGCCCTCGGGGAACTTGGGGTTCACATTCCGGAAGTAGATCTGGGGTGAGAGTCAGAACTTAGAACTTAGAATCAGAACTAGAGTAAGAACTTAGAATCAGAACTAGAGTAAGAACTTATAACACGATAATGATAAATAAATAAAATGCAGTTACACTACATACTTTGTAAATGAAACTACATCATTCCTACCTTGACGACCAAGTCGACGAATCCTCTGTCATCATCACTGGAGACGGGAGTGTACGGGCGAACCACCAGGTTGCCATCGATGCGAGCGGACAGGTACACATGCTTACCTGGAGGAAACAGCAGGGGCTCAAAAACAAGATTGCACACACATTCACAACCCACTTATCACAGTCATACTTCTCTACTACATACACATCATATCACATCCATAATACTCTACTGCACTCAATCACATCCACAACCTGCTCATCACATCCACAACCTGCTCATCACATCCACAACCTACTCATCACATCCACAACCTACTCATCACATCCACACTACTCCACTACATCCACAACCTACTCATTATATCCGTACTTCTCTACTGCACTCAATCACATCCACAACCTACTCATCACATTCACAACCCACTCATCACATCCACACTACTCCACTACATCCACAACCTACTCATTATATCTGTACTTCTCTACTACACTCTTTCACATCCATACTCACTATATTCATACTACCACCACCATACTCCCCCTCCATACTCACCCACTGGGAGGCCGAGGATGTGTTCCTCACTGGGGAGGGCAAAGCGGAACTTACGCGTGTCATGACTGATAATCTGCAATCAAGAGATGCATGCACACACACACAGGTGCACGAACACACAGTCACACAGTCACACACACACACACACACACACACACAGACGCACGAACACACACACACAGATCAGGGTGGCTGAATGGCACAATGATCAGAATGGTATGAGCCCCACCCACGGTACACAGCACCAGACTGAGGAGTTAAACACACAGTCACACACGCACAGAGAAACACACACACACACACACACACACACACACACACACACACGGTACACAGCGCCAGACTGAGGAGTTAAACACACAGTCTCAGAAACATGACAGCTGAGAATGGGGCCTGGTTCTAAACACCTCAATGCAAGCAAAATGTCAACAGCTCCAATGAAGTTGTGTGTGTGTGTGTGTGTGTGTGTGTCCAGTCTTAACAGTGGGCACAGTAACTACTGCTGGTTGAAATAAAGTTTGTTCCACGCCTCGAACTGATGTCCACAACACAGTTTTATTTTCCTTTTCAGTCATGGAGCACCGTGAAAACTGACACAAACAACAAGACAAACAAACCAAACACACATTAGAAACAAACCAACAAACAAACCAGAATTTATAATAATAATCAATGAATTTAACTTCAATTACCGTGTACGCCTTTTAACCAGCGGTAGAAATACGTTGGGGAGCATAAAACACATCGTCCCTTCATCTCATCATTCAAGCCTTTGTTTTAACGCAAGCACTTCCAGGTCATATAAGGCAACTCAGGTAAGTAGGTCACATGACCAACAATCTCTCACCGGGAGATACATTTACATTGTCCACACAGAATGAAAAATATACGCACATAACGATAAACAAACAAAAAATAAAGGATGTTGATATTACAAAACAACATTTTGCCAAGGTAAATTGCTCCCAGGTCACATGATCCCCAACACCCCATCAGCGCCAGCTACACTCCCACCAAATTACCTTGAGTTATTGCACATACAACACTATCATATTCAATGGTAATTTCCAGGCATACAAAGTAAACATACAATAAACCCAAACCAGTTGAAGTACAGTAATTCATCAGTAAACCATGTTACATTTTTCCCTAAAAATAGTCATTACCAATGCACATTTCAAAGTTATTAAGAGTATTGCACACCCCATAAGATCAGTAATTCATACCAAGCACCATGCAGATAAGCATACCATAATGCATCATAAACACCATATTTCAAAGTCATTTTAAACAGACATCAAATAAATACGCCATATCAAAAGGTCACATCATAAATACACCATATAAAAGATGACATCATAAATATACCACATCAGGTGTATTAAAGTGCAATGCAGGATTTCAAGTTTTAGCTACTAGGACCACTAACTTTTGTATAGGCCGCTCAATAATTGAGAGTTTGGTGAGACGTTCCCCCCTTTTTCCCAACCTTCGTTCTCCCATTTGTATTACAACTTTCCGCACTAGCCCATCATCATTTTTGTTGACTTCAAGAACCCTAGCCAGCTTCCATTCATTGCGAGGGGCTTCTTCCTCTTTTACAATTACAATGTCCCCCACCTGCACGTTCCTTCTTGGAGAATTCCACCGTTGCCTGAGCGAGATGTTGGAAAGATATTCTTTCTTCCACCTGCTCCAGAATTGCTCACAGAGATACTGCACCTGCCTCCACCGTTTCCTTGTGTACAAATCTTCTTTATCGAATGTACCTGGTGGGGGCAGTGGAATAGAGGACTTCATGGTAAGCAGGTGGTTGGGAGTGAGGGGCTCCAAGCTTGTGGGATCACTGATGCTATTCACATTAAGGGGACGGTTGTTAACTATGGACATTGCTTCATAAAAGAATGTACGCAGAGAAGCATCATTTAATCTGCCAGCGCATTGTGCTAGAACGGAGCTCATCACACTCCTCACTGTTCTGATCTGGCGCTCCCAGATACCACCAGCATGACTCGCACCAGGTGCATTCAAGCAGAAATCACATTGCTTAGATGCTAGATAGGCCACCACTCTTTCTTTGCTGACTTCCTTTAGGGCCTTCCCCAGTTCACCCTTGGCTCCAACAAAGTTGGATCCTTGATCTGATCGAAGATGTCTTACGGCACCCCGGATGGCTATGAAGCATCGTAATGCATTAATGAATGTATCAGTTGTCATGTCTTCCAGTAGTTCTACATGAACAGCTCTAGAGCAGAGACAAGTTAAAAGGAGGCCGTAACGTTTATGCACCTTGCGGCCTTGCTTGGTAAAAAATGGACCAAAGCAGTCCATGCCGCAGTAGGTAAAAGGTGGGGATGGGTCTGTGCGGTCTTTAGGGAGGTCTGCCATTCGTTGCTCCTCAAGTGGTCCACGAGCTCTTCTACACAGGACACATTTCCTTATATGCTGGGCTACAGCCTTGCTGCCACCAACAATCCAATAGCCGTTAGCTCGGAGTTCATTCAGGGTCTGACCTCTGCCTTGATGTTGAGTTCTTTCATGATGATGCACAAGAATAAGACGTGTGACAACACTCTCTCTTGGAAGAATCACTGGGTGATTTAACTCAAAGGGTGCAGATGCTCTCCTTAAACGTCCCCCCACTCTCATCACACCATCTTGAAGAAATGGATCAAGCTGGTGTAGTTGATGGTTACAAGCCAGCCTCCCAGTCTTCTGTTTGAGTGTATTCAACTCTTCTCTAAAGGCATCTTCTTGAGCAAGCCGGATGAGCGTCAATGAGGCTTTCCTTCTTTCTTCCACACTCACAGGTTCTGGTGTCTTGAGCTTCATTGCCAAACGTTGGATCCGGGCAACGACATTCACAGCCATAGCCCATTTAGAGAAGCGCGTCAACTGTTGTAGAAAGTCCATTTCTATTGTGGCCCCAGTCTTCAAAACTTGGACAGCCTTAACCTCAGGGTCTCCCACCAACAGCTCTGATGTCCCTTGGTTGGCGATTACCTCTCTCCTCCAGAGGAATTCGGGCCCGGTGAACCAGTTGGAATTTGTCAGATCTTCTACTTTAAGGCCTCTTGAGGCATGGTCAGCAGGGTTTTCTTCTGTGCTGATGTAGTGCCATTGCGATGGGTCAGTTGCCTCCCGGATTCTCTGCACACGATTAGCAACAAAAACATGAAATCTTCTAGCCTCATTATTAATATAACCGAGGACTACTTGTGAATCTGTCCAGAAGTATTCTCTGTCAACTTTTAAGTCAAGCTCCTGTTTCAGCATGCTGCTCACAGCAGCAGAAATAACTGCTGCAGTCAATTCTAATCTTGGTATAGTGACAACTTTGGTAGGAGCAACCCTCGCTTTCCCAATAATCAAGGCACAATGCACATTTTCTTCACTCACCAGTCTGACATATGAGCACTGACCATAGCCTTGGCTGCTAGCATCAGAGAAATGGTGTAGTTCCGTTCTCAAGATCTTCCCAAATCCTTGAGGTGTGAAGCTTCTTGGGATCTGTATTCTGCATAGATTGGGCAAGTCAGCCAGCCAACTCTCCCACCTTGGCCTTAGTTCACTGGGTAATGGTTCATCCCAACTAACGCCCTTTTGGCACATCTCTTGCAGCACCCTTTTTCCCAAGAGAACAAATGGGGCTAAAAAACCTAAAGGATCATAAATGGCGGCCACACATGACAGGATTCCACGCCGGGTGAGTGGTTTCTCATCAAGGGACACTGAGAAGGAGAAGGCATCACTCTCTACATTCCACCTCACGCCCAGAACACTCTGCACAGGAAGGTCATCATGATTAAAATCAACATTCTTCACCTCAGCAGCACGGTCAGACACACTGATGGACTCAAGTACATTTCTATCATTAGACAGGAATTTGTGAAGACGCAACTTTCCTTTGGCACATACGGCTTGCGCTTCTCTCACCAATTTTACAGCTTCATCAACGGTTTCCAGGCTTGAAATCCCATCATCTACATAAAAATTATTCTTGATGAAGCTGGCAGCCAATGGATACTCTCCCTCATTCAGACTAGCAAGATGCTTCATGGCGTAATTGGCACAACCAGGAGATGATGATGCTCCAAAAAGGTGCACCTTCATGCGATACTCTGTGGGTTCTGCCGTTGTATCGCCATCCTCCCACCATAGGAAGCGAAGATAATCCTGATGTTCTCTATTGACATGAAATCTGTGAAACATCTTCTCAACGTCACACATGATTGCGATCGGGTGTTTACGGAATCGGCAAAGCACTCCTGTGAGCCCATTAGTGAGATCAGGCCCAGTCAACAAATGGTCATTCAAGGCTGTACCTTCATATTTGGCAGAGCAATCAAAGACTACCCTAATCTTATCTGGTTTCCTGGGGTGGTAGACACCTTGATGCGGAATGTACCACACATTTCCTGGAATTGGTTGCCCATCTACTTTTTCTGCTTCACCATCTCTAAAGACACCTTCCATAAACTTCACATAATCATGTTTAAATTTGACATCTCTGTCCAACTTCTTTTTCAGATGTTTCAGTCGGATTAATGCAAGCTTCTTGTTGTCTGGAAGATGAGGATGGGCCCGAAAGGGTAGCGGCATTTCAATGTGTCCATGCTCATTCTGGTGGACGCCATCTTTTAAGACCTGCAAGAACTGAATATCTTCTTGCGACACACTTTTCTCTCCCATTCGAGTGTCTGCAAAATCAAGTTCGAGTGCTTTAATGACAGCAGCTGGCGTCACAGGGGGTAATTCCTTGACCAATACACGATGGCAAAAACCAGTAACGCTCTCAGAGCTAGCATACTGTGGCACACTTCCCACAATACTCCAGCCCAGGTCCGTCTTAATGGCATATGGCTCGTAGTCACCGCCAGTGATCACCCGTCGAGGTGCCAAAGCTCTGGAGCAGTCATAGCCGATCAAAAGTCCCACCGCACAATCCATCACAGTGGGCATTTTGTCTGCTATGCATGCAAGATGTTTCCACTTTTTGGCAGTCTCAGAAGTGGGAATGTGAGTTCGTTCCAGGGGAATAAAGTCTCTTGTATAAGTGGGGGGTAAGCATATGGAACAATCAGATGCAAACCCTCTAACTTTGAGTCCACTCACCCTCCGACTCTTCACAACTGAATCCATTCCCATCATTGTGGAAAGCTTCAACTTTACTGGCTCCATTTTGACCTGCAGCCTTCTGCACAACTCCTCATCAACAAATGTGTGACTGCTCTGGGTATCCAATAAAGCATAGACAAGGATTTCAGACTCTGTGTTAGGTGATGACAGCCATACTGGGACAATCATTGACGTGCCACTACCTTCTCCTCCACTAACAGAACATGACAGTGAAACGGTGTTCTCATCAGCTGGCAAACCTGCCTGTAAGGATTCATCTACTGAATGGCGATCTTCATGCAGTGAGGTAGGGTGGCGTTTTTTGCATAGTGCACAAGTGGCTCTATTCCTGCAGTCTCTGGAATTATGTCCCTTTCTCAAACATGCAAAGCACAGTCTATTATCCAGAACAAATTTTCTCTTTTCCTCTGCAGTTTTCCCCATGAATTTCGCACATTTGTGCACGGTGTGATTTTCTCCACAAAACGTGCATTTTACTGCTCTGGTGTTATGCACCACTGTTGTCAAAAGTGCACTAGAATCTTCAGTGTCACCATCATCAGTGGGCTTAGCGGGTTCTGAGGAGTTCACATTTGTTACAAAAGCATTTGCCCGTGATTGTCTTGTTTCCCTGACTGGCCTTTCTTCAGTTGTCTTAATTGCATGCAATGAGGACACTGGATTACAAGCTATACGTGCTTCTTTTGCAATGAATGAAGCAAACTCACTAAAGCCAGGATAGTCTCTGTCTTGGTCTAGCTGTTCAGTGACATAACGATTCCACCTGCTTGTCACCCAGTCAGGGAGTTTAGCCAACATCTTCTGGTTCTCTTCACAGTCATTCATTACCTGAAGACCCTTAATGTGAGGCAAGGCATCACTACAGGATTGCAAAAAATCACTGAATTCTCTTAACTTAATATACTCCTTGGCGCCAATCTTTGACCATTTATTTAGCTTTTCTCTAAAGGCACGTTGCACAACAAAAGAGTGACCGTATCTTGCATTCAGCTTTTCCCATGCTTGGTGATAAGCCTGTTCGTCTCTTCTATAAAAACTGCCTTCCAAAACAGATCTTGCTTCGCCATCAACATACTTTTGCAAATAGAACATCCTATCTGCTGGATTTGCGCATCGTCTCTCTATAAGGGCTTTAAAGCTTGTACTCCATTCTATAAACTTTAGTGGGTCCCCAAAGAATACAGATGGTTCTGGAACAGGGAGACGAGATAAAGCCAGTGACTCCTGAAAAGCTTGCACTAAGGATGCATCATTCTTTGCAGCTTGCCCATTCATGCACAGAGTACCGGATGGAAGTGGACTTGGATTGATCACATCGTCAGATACTGGACTACATCGCTCACTTTTAGCTTTTGATTCTTCTTCAGTATACACACGGAGCTTCGCCTCCATAACCTCTATGTCTCTGCGCTGCTCTGCCTTTTTTAGTTGCTGACGTTTTGCCTCTATGTCAACCTCCATTTGAATTTCAGCTTTCTTCGCAGCTAATTGGGCAGCGACCTCTGCCTTTTTAACAGCAATACTTGCAGACTCTGAAAGCGGGTCGGAGCAATGGCTATTAACTGCAGTCCTAGAGGCTGTAGATCCATAAATGGACCGTGCATATTCATTATCAAGCAGCATACGCAATCTTGCCTTCTCTGCTTCAGCATCAAACTCTGTTGTGCCTTCTTCCACTACTCGTACCCTCATTAACTTCAACAGGTCTGCCGTCACTGCAGCGCATGCATCAATTTTCCTCCTAATTTCCTGGCTTGGTGCCTTGTCACGTCGCATATCATCATACAACTCTTTCAATCCAGTCTCTTGTTTCTCCACTTCATCCATCATCTCAAATAAAGCCCTTTCAGAGCGCTGTTGCTTTAACTGAGACCGAACTTCTTTAACTTTCATTTTCCATTTCTCATATACAGACTTAAATTTCTTTTCTTTCTGAATGAGTTCTTGTTCCTTTAACTCCATCATCTTTGGTGTTAAACGTTTTTCACGAGAAGATTTTCTAGTTTCACTTGTCTGCGTTAGCATAGAACTTAATTCTTTTTGTCTAGCTTCTGACTTTTCTGTGCATGACGTACATGAGAAGTGTCTAACAGCATCTGTAGTTTCTTTCTCTAGGGCATTAGACTCAGTGACCACTTGTTCTACTGTAGTTTCAATATCTAAGGCATTAACCTCAGTAACTTGTTCTTTCGCCACAGAATTATCACCTGGTAATTGATTTTGATCTGACATTTTACAATCGTAAAAATAAAAAAAAGGACAGTTGACTTCAATAGACTTCAGTGCAAATATAATATGCAATACCCATAAAATCCACAGCTTACTTTTAAATACAGTTCAATCACGATATGACACTTGAAATGATAAAATACACAGCTTACTTTTAAATAGGCTACTCAATCACAATGACACTTGAAATGATGAGGATAAACTACCCATCTGACTTTTAAGTAGCCTAAGTACTGTTCAATCACAATATGACACTTGAAATGATGAGGATAACATTTGAATTGAGCTTAAATTTGCAAACTCAGCAATTCCCTTAATTAAACAGGTTAGACCTGCATTGTCTACCTGAGCACCGTTTATTTTCATTTAACGTTAGCATAGAGAATTTACCAAGGTAGCATTTCATGTATGCATGTGGCTTATACGACCTGTGATGCACGAAAAAAGTCCGAAGACGAACCGTAGCCTCCACGGCAGGAACGTTGCAGGTGAGCTTAGTCCAGCACGAAGAATAAACGCCGACCGCGCGCTGAACCGGCAATAATCCACAAGGGAGAGCGAGCATGTAGTCAGCGTGTCCACGTTATGGCCCCGTAATCCACATGAGGCAGGCGAACTGCACACGGAGACTTTCCACACACCGACGTTAACCAGGCCCGCCACAGGAGACAGCCCCGAAGACCCAGGGAAGTAGGCTAGCAGGCCCGAAGCTAGCTAGCACGCAACAGGCGCATCGCTGGAGGCAGCCACACACAGACACCCAGTGGAGAGGACAGGCCGCCACACGCTGAAGCGAAATCCACAGGAACACAGCAAACCTTGGTCGTCAGGCTACGTTTTCACTGTAACTACTGCTGGTTGAAATAAAGTTTGTTCCACGCCTCGAACTGATGTCCACAACACAGTTTTATTTTCCTTTTCAGTCATGGAGCACCGTGAAAACTGACACAAACAACAAGACAAACAAACCAAACACACATTAGAAACAAACCAACAAACAAACCAGAATTTATAATAATAATCAATGAATTTAACTTCAATTACCGTGTACGCCTTTTAACCAGCGGTAGAAATACGTTGGGGAGCATAAAACACATCGTCCCTTCATCTCATCATTCAAGCCTTTGTTTTACGCAAGCACTTCCAGGTCATATAAGGCAACTCAGGTAAGTAGGTCACATGACCAACAATCTCTCACCGGGAGATACATTTACATTGTCCACACAGAATGAAAAATATACGCACATAACGATAAACAAACAAAAAATAAAGGATGTTGATATTACAAAACAACATTTTGCCAAGGTAAATTGCTCCCAGGTCACATGATCCCCAACACCCCATCAGCGCCAGCTAC
>JAODXP020000012.1:19254762-19263016 GCA_027497455.2 Sardinella longiceps | reverse complement strand
TGTGTGTGTGTGTGTCTCACCTGGGCCCCACCTCCGCGGACACTAGGTCTCCCACGGCCGTGTGTGTGTGTGTGTGTGTGTGTGTGTGTGTGTGTCTCACCTGGGCCCCACCTCTGCGGACACTAGGTCTCCCACGGCCGTGTGTGTGTGTGTGTGTGTGTGTGTGTGTGTGTGTGTGTGTGTGTGTCTCACCTGGGCCCCACCTCTGCGGACACTAGGTCTCCCACGGCCGTGTGTGTGTGTGTGTGTGTGTGTGTGTCTCACCTGGGCCCCACCTCTGCGGACACTAGGTCTCCCACGGCGAGGGCCACCAGGTAGGAGGGGATTGGCTGCTCCATGCGGAACAGGAAGCTGTTGTCTGACTTCCTGTGCTCCCATTTGGTGGCGCTCATGACGGCCGTGAAGCCCTCCGGCACCTGCGAGCAGAGACAGGGGTCAAAGGTCATGACTAGATAGCCAATCACAGGGCGGTCCCCCGCTAATGTTTCTGCTTGACGGTTCTTGCGGTTCTCCACTCTTCTGGCAAAAGGCCACAGGAGAACCGACTAAGGAACAAAAGGCCATTAGATCAGATCAGACTGCTGCTGCAGTCGGCGTGTGATCAAAGACCGAACGCCATAAACACTCACCGAGTCCAAAGAGCAGGAGAATAGGGTCACTAGTAAACACCTGCAGCAATAGACTACCCTACTGGCTATAGTGCTCAATAGGACCTAGCTACTGTACAAAGCAGGGACGTCTTCAAAAAACTGGTGAAAACCCAGCTCTGTAGAGAACAGCTCCTGTCATAAACACTCAAAACACAGTGATATTTTCTTCTAAGACTCCTACTGTATGTAGCTTGATGGTTAATCATCTTTTGTAAGTCACGTTGGATAAAAGCGTCTGCTTAATGTATAAATGTAAATGTCAATGTAAATGTAATGTAAAGCCACAGAACTGTCCACAAACTAGCAATGCATCTCGGCTGCTTTCTCGCTGCTGGATAAAGAAAGAGTAAGATGATCATGTCATGCAAAATAAAAGATATCGCACATTAGGCAACAATATCAGCAATAGTAACAACATGTAGTTGGCATCACTCAGTCCCCGGTAACCGGTTACACCACCGCCAACACCAACACCGGTCCCGGGACCCACCTTCACCGCCGCCGAGTAGGTGCTCTTCACCGCCGGGCTGTCGAAGCAGGGGAACAGGGACCGGTTGAGCACCGCCTGGCCCTGAGTAAAGACATATGGCTTGGCCTTTCCAGCCGTCTGTTCGGGGCTCAGCCAGCACACCTGCGTCCACACACACACACACACACACACACGGGAAGACAAACAGTGCACACAGCAGGAGGGTCAGACGGGATGAGGCGGGCACATTACCTGCACTCTGGCCGAGTACGGGCTCTTAGTCATGGGCGAATGGAAGCCGGGGAACAGACTCCTGTTCAGGACGGGGAAGCCGCTCGTGTAGAGGAAAGGCAGTCTCCTCTCACTGGTCTGGGCAGGGACCAGCCACGACATCTACAGACATGCCCGCATTTTAGCGCCAAGGCAAGGCAAGCCAGGGACACTTTACATGCGCTGCCACATAGCTAACGTTAAGTTACCGCTCTGTAACGCTATAAGGAGAATTGCATGGACTAACCAGGTAGGGGCCAGCATCATTTGTGCATTAATATAGCAATATGTGATGTTTGCTATGAGCGACTGCCTTAGTATAGCCTAGGTTAGTTCCAGGGGCCACAAGTATTTGAAACTGACACTGATCGGGATGAGGAACAAAGGTTGAAACGAAAGTGCATGGTTCTGGAAAAACTAAATTTATGCTGAGTCTAGCTAAAGCAAGATGAAATTACTGAGTATGTAACTACTGAGCAGTTTGTCTAAGTACAAATCGAAACGTTAAAGGTTTACCAAGTTCTGGACCGTAAATGAATGGAGAGAGCAGACGGTATCGGTATCCTTACCCCGGGTCCGTCAGTGGCCGTGTACTTTATGGACAGCTGGAATTTTTCATCGGCTTTCCACGGCGAGGGAAATTTGACGACCAGAGTGGTACCGTAGCTTGTGAAATCTCTTGTGAGATACTCGGCTTTTTTCCATTCGGTGTCATCGCTACCCTGGCAGAAGGACACGTCCTGGAAGCGGAGAGACGGGTGGATATCTAGCAACACCTCGCTTTGTTGGTCCTGGATGCACTTCAGACGGAGTGTCTCGGTGCCTGATATACTCTTCTTATCGAAATCAACGCTGAGGTCCAGATGAAAGTGCTCGATCTTGAACTGGCGGAAGCTGGAAGAGGTAGCCACATCTTCAGCCTTATCCGAATGCAAGGCGCCGATTTTCTCCATTCCTTCTTCAGCAAAGTTCACCAACGGGAGAGGTTAAGAGATTTGACAAGGCGAGAGATCATAGCAGTGAGTTGAACTGCACTACTGAATGTTCATGATAATCGTATTGCAATAATATTGCGCAGACAACACCTGAGTTGATATATCAAAGTCAATAAAGGAATCAACGTTTATCTGGTATTATAGTGAACTGATTCGATGTAGGCTATCGGCCCTAATTATTATGTTTATGTAAAAGTGTTTAACGGAATTTAAGTATCTTTAAGTATTTTAGTTCGCCGAGAATGTTGAAACACGCTGGAGTAGAAGGGGTTAGAGGCGGGATATATCTATTAACCTCTCTCTCATTGGTTTATTGCACGTCCAACCACTGCTACGATTGGATACATAAATCTGTCACTAGTGGGATTCCGGATATTCTAGTCCGGGTGCTGGTAGATTTGTTTTCGGGTTTCCTCTTCAGTCAGTTGCTAGTGCGAACCGGTGGATAAGCTGAATAGTCATGATTCTCGGACTGCAATTCTAATGGAGCGTTCATAAAGCAATGCAGTGAGTATATCAGCGTATTACTACTTTTACTGAAGTATGTACTTATCTTGCATCTTTATTGTGGGTTGACGAACTGGCTATCTGTTATCGATAACTTAGCAAGCTAATTAAATCCACAAGAATGTTGCTAGCTAGTGAGCTGCTGCCTTGAGCAATCTGTCGCTAGATTGGCAACTTTTGAGATTGAGCATTTGAATGAATAACTTACGAGAAGAGATAACCCATAGCAGTTACTAATCATTACACATAAGTCTTTCGTGATATCGCTGTTTCTCTAAAACCTTTTACGGTAGCTGTCATTGGTTTGCTCTGCCTGTGTAAATTAGCTTAGCTTCGTCTCAGATGATACGCCGAAGCCCTAGACGGCTTCTTTAGGCAGGAGATTTTGTCAATAACTTCGACAGATGTATTTGTTCTGGTGTGTGTACTGTACTCAACATCTAACGTTACCTTTGCTAGACGCGAGATGAAAATGTGTAGATTGTAGGTCTTGTGAGCTGCAGTGGAGATTAACGTTACTGGCTATGCTAAAATAATTATGGCCGGCCAGCCTATGGGTAGTGTTACATCTACGAGCTTCACAGATTTGATAACAAACCGACCCGCTACTGTCAGTAAGTTTGTGGTAATTCTACTGAGGCTATGCCAATCGCCGGAAGTGAAGGTGCCTGTTGTGCACCTTTTCTTATGCAGTGCTGTGCGGTGAAGTGTAAACGGACCCGCCACGTCTGGGTTGTGGTTTTAGAGCGATTTACAGTGATGGATTAAATTAAGTTTGATGATCCTGGTCTGTGTGGCAAGACACGCCATTATACGGTAACCAGTCTTTGTTGCAGATTTGTCATATATAGCCTAGGTTGGTCCACCTTGCAAAAATGCTAATGCATGATACTGTAAGTCTTCCCAGCGCAACAGTCATCGTTATCAAAAGATATGTCTTTGTCGAATAAGCAGAACGTCAACAAGCTTATATCGGTGGTGTACTGATGATGGCTCGCTGATGGTGAACGCTAGGCTTCTGCTCTGTGTGTGTGTGTGTGTGTGTGTGTGTGTGCTGATGATGGCTCGCTGGTGGTGAACGCTAGGCTTCTGCTCATTTAATGTCTGGCCAAGATGTCTTATATTAGTTTATGATCGTAACCAGGAGCTGCCTGATTAGTTTATGGCTATCGGGCACTTTCAGGAAGTACACACAGGAAGTACAGTATGCTAGGCGGTCTCTTTTGCCACAGATATGCTGTAGTGGTCCAGGCAGGAGTAGGCCTAAGTGACGTGAATGAGGTTGTGAATCTGTGTGAATCTGTTCCAGCCGGAGTCTGACATGTTGAGATGGAGCAGACTGACCCAGGGAGCTGCGGGATCTCAGAACAACAACAACAACAACAACAACAACAACAACAACACACCAGCCAACCTTCCCCTGCTAGCTGTGCCTCCGACACACACACACCTGAGCCTGACCCTGAGCCTGAGCACGAGCACACTAACACTCCCCCTGTGGAGACTCCACTAAACACAGGTGAGTTTATACAGTTATAATATATAAACACTCCACCTGCAGTGACTCAACCAAACACAGGTGAGTTTAGCAATATACATACAGTTTATAATATACTGTATAAACCAAACTGGGGTCTCAAACTTGCCACTCCGTCAACTACAACTAACCCACGGCATGGGAGTCGAGCGGGCGCTCTAGCCACTGAGCTAAAAAGCCCAGGCGTCCAGCTCAGCCCAGGCGTCCAGCTCAGCGGTTAGGAGCAGTTCTTGAAGGATGGTGTTGTGAGGATTTACACGCACTGCCACCAGATAGCCCAAACTAGTTTGCATTCGCTACATATTTGCATATGAGTGACACTGTTGCTACTCATGCAGACCCAACCCAACTCCTCCTGAGCAGCCATGTTGTTTACCTTTCTTACCTTGTTTACACTTGTCTTTGTTTGTGTTTGTTTGTGTGGTAGATTGTGAAGAGCAGAGCGCTGTTTACCTGTCTTACCTTGTTTACACTTGTCTTTGTTTGTGTTTGTTTGTGTGGTAGATTGTGAAGAGCAGAGCGCTGCTCCTTCAGTAGAAAACCACCTCCAGTGTGAGGAGAGCCAGTCTGGTCCTGATGCTGACCTGGAGGCAGGTTGCCATGACGTCTCCATAGCAGCAGATGACTCTGCCAGGAGCCAGGATGAGGAAGCAGCTCCTGGTGACGCGAGCGGTCAGAACGGCCTGCTGGCGGAGCCTGACGTTGAGGGCCCTGCCCACCTGTCGGACTCTGCGTCTGGCGAGGACGGGCACGAGGACTCGGGTGAGTGAGGGTGTGTGTGTGTGTGTGTGTGTGTGTGAGTGTGTGTGTGTGTGTGTGTGTGCGAGTGTGAGTGTGTGTGTGTGTGTGTGTGTGTGTAACACGCCTGGAGTCTGAAGCGTTTGAAGGAGTACTCAGTAAAGCCTTCATTTTATTGACTGACTCTAGGTGAGTTTGTGGAGGCCATGTTGGCGCGGTGTAAGCTGGAGGAACAGGGGCTGGGTTCTAAGGGCGGATCGCCCCCATTGGCCGAGACGGGCAGCGCGGGACCGCCGGGGTCTCATCGGGACGAGGACGTGACGACAGAAGCGTGGAGGTCACACAGGAAGCACGTGTTTGTCCTGAGCGAAGCGGGGAAGCCCATCTACTCGCGATACGGCAGTGAAGAGGCGCTCTCCTCCACCATGGGCGTCATGATGGCGCTCGTGTCCTTCGTCCAGAGCGGAGACAACATCATCCGCTCCGTCTACTCAGGTAAGCACACCTGGAGACACCATTCACTCTGTCTACTCAGGTAAGCACACCTGGAGACACCATTCACTCAGTTTCCTCAGGTAAGCACACCTGGAGACACCATTCACTCAGTTTCCTCAGGTAAGCACACCTGGCTGAGAGAAAGGAGGTGTCCTCAGCTGCAGGTTCCGGGCGTAGCTGCTAATGTTAAACAAGAGGAAGTGGTAAATCTGTGGTTTCACATCTAAAACGGTCAGGCTGAGTATTATGTCACTATGGTAACATACCTTTGAAACTAAACCTAACTTCTACCCAGGTCATATTCAGGCTGCCACTTGTGTTCAAGAATTTTAAATCCACGTTGAAAGCAAGGCTGTTGCGAAAGCTGTTGGGTGTGATTGATGCTGTGGTAATGAATGTACCTCAGTTCTGATACATGCTGAACGCACCCCCCCAACACTGCTCAACTTCTCTAACCCAGACCAGCACGTGGTGGTGTTCATGCAGCATGTATTGGGATTAATGGTAGGGTTTAGGGTTTCTAGTTTAATACTAACACTGCTCTGCCCCCCCCCAGACCAGCACGTGGTGGTGTTCATGCAGCATGTATTGGGATTAATGGTAGGGTTTAGGCTATTGGGTTTAGGGTTTCTAGTTTAATACTAACACTGCTCTGCCCCCCCCCAGACCAGCACGTGGTGGTGTTCATGCAGCAGGGTCCGCTGGTCCTGGTGTCGGTGTCCAGCAGCGGTCAGACAGAGCAGCAGCTGCGGCTGGAGCTGCGTTACGTCTACAACCAGATCATCAGCATGCTGACTCAGGCCAGCATCGCCCGCATCTTCCAGCACAAGAAGAACTACGACCTGCGCCGCCTGCTGGCCGGCTCCGAGAAGATCCTGGACGGGCTGCTGGACCTGCTGGACTGCGACCCGAGCTTCATGCTCTCGGCCGTCCGCTGTGTTCCGCTGCCCTCCTCACTCCGAGACTCGCTGGGCCAGACGCTGCAGAAGGCCATCACGCCCAACCTGGTGTTCTCCATCCTCATCGCTAGGCAACAGCTCATCACCATCGTGCAGGAGAAGACGGTCATCGAGGACGCTCGCCTGGAGCCCTCAGACCTGCACCTGCTGCTCAACCTCATCGGAGCCTCGTCCGCATTCCAGGTACGGAGCGGACCGCTACCGACTTACGCACGATTATTAGTCACGAGAGAAGTAGTCACGATTATACGATTATGACCATTATTATGCCCCAATAAAGTCAAATAAATCAAAACTTAGCCAGATGTACTGCTGGATATAGAACCGTGTTGGGCTGTGTTGCATCACTCTCTCAGGACAGGAGATATTCCACGATAATGAGCCTCTCAGAACCATATCCCTTACTTTATAAATGATCTTTATTCCACGATAATGAGCCTCTCAGAACCATATCCCTTACTTTATAAATGATCTTTATTCCACGATAATGAGCGCCTCACAGAACAATAGTCCTCACATAACATATTTAATTATGATTCATATTTAATTCTGATGGATGGTCTCATCCAGTAGTTTAGATGAACTACTAGATTAAATGGACCCTTCACCATGAATCAGGAACGGCACCTCTACCAACTGTGTCACCATCGCTGCATGTTGTTGTAACATATTTAATGCGAGGCCCCTCACCCTTAATTAATCATAACCTATTTAATCACGATTAATCGTAATTCCGATTAATTAGTTAATGAATATTCTCATGGCTACTTCCAGGCGGGCGAGATCTGGACGCCCATCTGTCTGCCGTGCTTCAACCCAGACTGCTATTTCTACGCCTACATCTCGTACCTGGACCCTCCGCAGTGCACCGTGTGCCTGCTCCTGCTCTCCACCGACAAAGAGGCCTTCTACGCCGTGGCCGAGTGCAAGCGCAAGATCGAGGAGGCCATGCTGGCCCAGAACGCCCTAGCAACCATCGCTAAGACCCACTCCTACAGCGTCAGCCAAGTGGGCGTGGCCGACCTGCGACACTTCATGTACAAGCCGTTCGACATCCCAGACAACCACCGGCAGCTCACTCAGTTCACAAGGTATCTTTAACTGTGTGTGTGTGTGTGTGTGTGTGTGTGTGTGTACAAGCCGTTAGATATCCCAGACAACCACCGGCAGCTCACGCAGTTCACAAGGTATCTTTAACTGTGTGTGTGTGTGTGTGTGTGTGTGTGTGTGTACAAGCCGTTCGACATCCCAGACAACCACCGGCAGCTCATGCAGTTCATCAGGTATCTTTAACTGTGTGTGTGTGTGTGTGTGTGTGTGTGTGTGTGTGTGTGAGTGTGTACAGGCCGATTCTTAACCCCCGACAACCAGCAGCAGCCTGCCTGTGAGTGGTCTCACTCTCTCACACACACACACACACACACACACACACACACACACACACACACACACACACACACAGGTCTTCAAATGATGCCATTAATGAATTTCCAGTTGATGGCAGACACACACATGCAGACGCACACACAGACACACAGTCTGTCAGGGAATGATGACCATGCAGCCTGAGCTAGTCCAGATTCGTTGGACACACACACGCACACACACACACACACACACACACACACACACAC
>JAODXP020000012.1:19239762-19249762 GCA_027497455.2 Sardinella longiceps | reverse complement strand
CTGTGCAGGGTGTCTATGGGAGGGGTAAAAACAGACAGGTAACGCTCACGTGTGCAGGGGAATTTAAATTTGTAAATATTTCAAAGTAATCTCTATTGAGTTGGACTGATAAAAAAAAGTTTATAAAATTGACATAAATGGGCAATTCTATGAAAAAGTCATTCACTTAAGAAATAAGTCATTCTCACTAGGGGCGATGGTGGCACAGTTGGTAGAGGTGCCGTTCGGCAACCGGAGGGTTGCAGGTTCAAGCCCCACTCGGCCTGACCCCATGGAGGGGGTCATTGAGCAAGATACCTAACCCCAGATTGCTCCCGGTGAGCAGGTCGGTGCCTTGCATGGTTGCCTCTGCCACCGGTGTGTGAATGGGTGAATGTGAGGTATGCATTGTAAAGCGCTTTGAGTGCTCGTAGGAGTAGAAAAGCGCTATATAAATACAGTCCATTTACCATTTACTTAAGAAATAAAAGTCTCATCTCCATGTTTGTTCTAGGTATGTCAGAAAACGTATTACGAAAAAGTATTGTCTCAGTGTACATGATTAGCTGAGCAAGTTTCGAAAGGATACCTATTTGTCCTATTCACCCATAAGTTTGGACAGGATATCTATTTCCTATTTGTTAAAATGTTTGCCCTAAACACACATATGTAACATAAGTTTGGAAAGGATATCTATTTCCTATTTGTTAAAATGTTTGCCCTAAACACACATAAGTTTGGAAAGGATATCTATTTCCTATTTGTTAAAATGTTTGCCCTAAACACACATAAGTTTGGAAAGGATATCTATTTCCTATTTGTTAAAATGTTTGCCCTAAACACACATAAGTTTGGAAAGGATATCTATTTCCTATTTGTTAAAATGTTTGCCCTATTCACCCATAAGTTTGGAAAGGATATCTATTTCCTATTTGTTCAAATGTTTGCCCTAAACACACATAAGTTTGGAAAGGATATCTATTTCCTATTTGTTCAAATGTTTGCCCTATTCACCCATAAGTTTGGAAAGGATATCTATTTCCTATTTGTTAAAATGTTTGCCCTATACACACATAATGGAAGCCTATGGAGGGGCTTATAATGGGCATAGTGGATAAGTGGGTGATTATGCACACAAATCTACAATGCTATCAGTTATTTTCTATTTTCATGTTACTATTTCAATTGTTACAGGTTTAAATTCAACACACACTTATTTTGGAGTTTTTGAAAAGCTGTGTCATCCATAACAGAAATATGTCCATAACGCCAGTTTTCTGAAAATACCTCAATCAGAACCAACTATTTTACATTTACATTTAAATTTCTGTTTTCACTCAGGTGTCCTGTCTAGTATGAATGGAATAATATTTATGTTTCTCTGTAAACTCAACAGATTTCATAAGAAAACTAATCTCCTATAAAAGCTTGTCCATAACGCTTTTTGAGGGTTTTGCATCTACGGTATATAATATGCTGAAAAAAGTGTTGCACTACAGTAGTTTTCTACGAAATAAAGCGGCCTCCTTCACCCAAATATTTTGTCTATAAAGAGGAAACATTTTAAATTGTAAATATAACATACTTGGCACCACTGCATAGGCTGCACATATGGACAGACACACACACACACACACACACACACACACACTTCAGTGAAATTCAGGCCTGCACAGCTACTTTATTGACCAACAGAAAACACTCTAGTTTAGAGTCTTGTGTTTGTGAGTCTGTCTGTGCTGTATGTCCTTCTGGGGCACCCATAGCCTGCCTCCCACCTCCCCGTGGGTCCTCATGGTTCCGTTTGGGTGCCCACGGCCCGGGTTGGTTCTGTGCAGGTCCTGGGGTTCTGAGTTCCACACAGGTTCTCGGGTTCCAAGTTCTATGCGAGTCCTATGTCTCTGAGTGGGAGTGGCTTGAAGCGCTGCACAGATTCAGACATTACAAAACGATCCCCGAGCGTTTCCTCCGTCTCTCCAAGACTCTCTCTGTTAAATAAGAAGCTTCAGCAGGACCCCACACACTATAAATACAAATCAAATTATACAGCTGCTTTCTGCATGACTTCATTTACACACTTTAAACTGCTTTAAAGATACACATGTACAAGTGCAGACTTCTCTGGATACATGCAGAACTTTCACATACTATATGGAAATGCACTCAGTCTCACACACCCACAGACACTTCACAAACTCCAGTTCTCCTTTCAGGTGCAACCAATTTCTTCCTGGCAGGGGGGGGGGATTGGTGTGTGTGTGTGGGTGTGGGGGTGGGGGGGATTGGGTGGCTCTGGGGTGAGCTTATAGATAGTGTTGCTGCTAGCTTGAGCCTAACTGTGCGTTCAGACCGAGACCGATTCAGGCGGCATGGGCAATGGAAGTAATTGTAATTGTATGGAGAAGGGCGGTTTGGGAGACGGGCGGTTTGGGCGACAAAGGTGGCAGGCGACTTGGGCGACAAGACTTGGGCGATAAAATAAAGTTAAACTTGATTGCTGTTTTGGTAGCTGTGCTCAAGTGATGTTTCTTGGGAGTCTTCGGCGACTCTTGGCAATTTATCGTTGGCGGTCTGAACGTACAGTAACAGTTCTAACAGCAGGTGCTTCAACTTCACGCACAGGCTTAAGCCGCTGACCTACAGCAATGCATTCTGAGCCTGAAACTGCAGAAACATCATGGGAATTTTGTCCTTGGCAAAGTCCAGCTTGTACTGCTTACGGTTCACCAGTTAGCCTTCTGACCGAAGCGAACAGCACCAGTAGCCTACTGACGGAAGCGAACAGCACCAGTAGCCTACTGACGGAAGCTAACAGCAACACCACTTAGCCTGCTGGCTGAAGCTAACAGCAGTAGTTAGCCTGTTAACGGAAGCTAACAGCATTAGTTAGCCTACTGTCTGAAGCTAACCGCACCAGTTAGCCTACCAGAGGAAGCTAACAGCAGTAGTTAGCCTAGCGGAAGCTAACTACAGTAGTTAACCTATCGGAAGCTAACAGCTCCACTTTCTCACCCCAGTGGGACTCCTGAGGGATAGGGTTAGGGTTAGTCCAGTGGGACTCCTGAGGGAAGCTGCCACTCGTGACACTAGGAGTGGCTCTCAGGAGTTAAAGGTAGGCTCAGAGTTCTTCACTACACCTAACAAAACACACACTTTTCACACACACATATCCAAGGCTTTCAGTGTCCAGAGAGAGATAGGTCTGAGGAACGACCAACTCACTCCTAGCCAATCAGAATTAGTGCTCACATCTAAGCAATCACTGACAACCAATCAAAATTAGTACTACTCATATCCTAGCAATCACAGACAACCAATCAGAATTAGTGCTCACATCTTACCAATCAGTCATTGACAAGGTTTCCTCTACAGTGAAGTCACTGAGCCTACCTTTAAAAGGGACTCTTTACAGGCCTACTGTACTGCAGTGGAGTCTATGTCCCACTGCTGCAAAGTCATTAACTTGACTAGGTAATGTGTCCTTGTAGTTCAGGTCAGTGACTCGGACTTTAAGGTAATGTTTTTCTTGTAGTTCAGGTCACTGAGTCAGACTTTAAGGTAATGTGTAATGTGCTCTAAAGTCTATTTGAAGGGAAATTAAGGGAATTCCCCCGGCAACATTGGATCTGAAGATCTGTTAGAATCTTGGGAACATTCACAAATGACACTTTGTGTCAACATAACTTAGCACAAGCACAGCAGTCGATGTCCAATCAATCAATCAATCAATCAATTAATTAATTAAAAACAATCTAGGAAACAGAATAGCTTAACATGTGAAGAAGACAAACAAACAAACAAACAAACAAAGAGATCGGTACAGATGGCCAGTACTGCAGTAATTCAACAACAGGTATACAATCTAAAACACTCTCCGCGGGAGTCGGCCCATAAATTAGAGGGAACAGAATTATACACACGCCTGCCGTTCTCCAGCAGGTCACTCAGAAAGTCTTAAAACAAACGTTCCACTGAAGGGCAGAACCGGACTACCCTGTGGTTCCGGAGAGAAGCGTATCTCTCTCTGGCCTTTTAGACGTTCCGTCTCATATGTGGTTTGGGTCCTTTAGCTTATTTACTCTTTCATATCTACTTCATCCTTTCATCCTTTCATCCTTTCACGTGTTCATCCATTTTCACTTGTTCATTGGAGTGTCAGGCAGATGGCTGCAGGTCAGGCCAGTGCTTCTTCTCAGAGAGCTGGATCTGACTGTTTCTCAGAGAGCTGGATCTGACTGTTTCTCAGAGAGCCAGATCTGAGTGTTTCTCAGAGAGCTGGATCTGAGTGTTTCTCAGAGAGCTGGATCTGAGTGTCCGTCTCTCACGGCTAGGTAACACCCAGGACAACCCTGTCTCTCTCCTTACATTTTGAAGAAGAATGCACACTCTTCACACACACTCATCACACACACACACACACACACACACACTCTTCAAGCACATTCATCACACACACACACGCACTCTTCTCACACACTCTTACATGCACACTCTCTTTTACACACCTCTGCTACACACAATACAACACACACACACACACACACACATTCTTACTGGTGCATTCTTACAAGCACTCATGCACGCAGAGTTGACCAGCAGGTTAGTGGCTTTGCTCCCTCAGTCAGGGCAGTGCCCATGAGTGTGTGTGTGTGTGTGTATCAGGCTCAGCAGTGCCCATGAGTGAGTGTGTAAGGCAAAGTGATGCCTGTGTGTGTGTGTGTGTGTTTGTGTGTGTGTGTGTGTGTGTGTCATGGGCACTAGATGTATGTGGAGGGTGTGAAGTCTGCGTTGCCCCTGACGTGGCTGAGGTGTGTGATGGCGCGTGTGTACGCCGTGTGCACAGACTTCCGTACGCTGGGCTTCTTGCCCTCCACCAGCCGCAGTTTGTCCACCGCGTCGTCCAGACCCAACCGGTGCAGCTTGTCCCGCGGGAGCCACTGCCTGTCAGGGGGGACACAGGACACACAGGACACACAGGAGACACAGGACACACAGGACACACAGGAGACACAGGACACACACAGGACACACACAGGAGACACACACAGGACACACACAGGACACACACAGGACACACACAGGACACACAGGACACACACAGGACACACACAGGACACACACAGGACACAGTGTTAGGGCACTTTACCAGCATTATAAACATGCACAATTTACCAGCATTACTACCACCCAAACATGCACAATTTACCAGCATTACAACCACCCAAACATGCACAATTTACCAGCATTACAACCACCCAAACATGCACAATTTACCAGCATTACTACCACCCAAACATGCACAATTTACCAGCATTACTACCACCCAAACATGCACAATTTACTAGCATTACAACCACCCAAACATGCACAATTTACCAGCATTACTACCACCCAAACATGCACAATTTACCAGCATTACAACCACCCAAACATGCACAATTTACCAGCATTACAACCACCCAAACATGCACAATTTACCAGCATTACTACCACCCAAACATGCACAATTTACCAGCATTACAACCACCCAAACATGCACAATTTACCAGCATTACAACCACCCAAACATGCACAATTTACCAGCATTACTACCACCCAAACATGCACAATTTACCAGCATTACAACCACCCAAACATGCACAATTTATCAACATTCTGATCAGAATATACACAATTTATCAACATTGACTGGGTGACAAAACCTCTTCAGGTTTAAACTACAGTGTGTGAGTTGGAACACTCCTATCTTAAGTGTGTGAAGAGGAACACTCCTATCTTAAGTGTGTGAGTTGGAACACTTGGATCTCACCAGGTCCTCTTAGTGTCGAAGAAGAGCACGAGGAAGAGTTTCTCGTCTGACTCGGCCTGCCGCCTCTCGCCCAGCTTGATGACCTCACGGGGCGGCACTGGGATGGGCACGCCATTGTGAAGCAGCCCCTCCCTGGGCATGTCAGGGTCCACCATCTACACACACACACACACACACACACATTACATTACACACACATTACATTAGTTACACACACACCACGGGGCGGTAGTGGGATGGGCACGGCGTTATGAAGCAGCCCCTCACTGGGCATGTCAGGGTCAGCATCTACACACACATTAGGCTTACAGCTTAAAGGTGGGGTATGTGATTCTTACAGCTTAAAGGTGGGGTATGTGATACAGCTTAAAGGTGGGGTATGTGATGCTTACAGCTTAAAGGTGGGGTATGTGATGCAGCTTAAAGGTGGGGTATGTGATACAGCTTAAAGGTGGGGTATGTGATGCTTACAGATTAAAGGTGGGGTATGTGATACAGCTTAAAGGTGGGGTATGTGATGCTTACAGCTTAAAGGTGGGGTATGTGATACAGCTTAAAGGTGGGGTATGTGATGCAGATTAAAGGTGGGGTATGTGATACAGATTAAAGGTGGGGTATGTGATGCTTACAGCTTAAAGGTGGGGTATGTGATACAGATTAAAGGTGGGGTATGTGATGCTTACAGCTTAAAGGTGGGGTATGTGATACAGCTTAAAGGTGGGGTATGTGATGCAGATTAAAGGTGGGGTATGTGATACAGCTTAAAGGTGGGGTATGTGATGCAGATTAAAGGTGGGGTATGTGATTACAGCTTAAAGGTGGGGTATGTGATGCTTACAGCTTAAAGGTGGGGTATGTGATACAGCTTAAAGGTGGGGTATGTGATACAGATTAAAGGTGGGGTATGTATACAGTAGGTTATGTGATACAGCTTAAAGGTGGGGTATGTGATGCAGATTAAAGGTGGGGTATGTGATACAGATTAAAGGTGGGGTATGTGATGCTTACAGCTTAAAGGTGGGGTATGTGATGCAGATTAAAGGTGGGGTATGTGATGCTTACAGATTAAAGGTGGGGTATGTGATACAGCTTAAAGGTGGGGTATGTGATACAGATTAAAGGTGGGGTATGTGATACAGCTTAAAGGTGGGGTATGTGATACAGCTTAAAGGTGGGGTATGTGATACAGCTTAAAGGTGGGGTATGTGATACAGCTTAAAGGTGGGGTATGTGATACAGCTTAAAGGTGGGGTATGTGATACAGATTAAAGGTGGGGTATGTGATGCTTACAGCTTAAAGGTGGGGTATGTGATGCTTACAGCTTAAAGGTGGGGTATGTGATGCAGCTTAAAGGTGGGGTATGTGATACAGATTAAAGGTGGGGTATGTGATACAGCTTAAAGGTGGGGTATGTGATGCAGCTTAAAGGTGGGGTATGTGATACAGATTAAAGGTGGGGTATGTGATGCTTACAGCTTAAAGGTGGGGTATGTGATGCAGATTAAAGGTGGGGTATGTGATGCTTACAGATTAAAGGTGGGGTATGTGATACAGCTTAAAGGTGGGGTATGTGATACAGATTAAAGGTGGGGTATGTGATGCAGATTAAAGGTGGGGTATGTGATACAGCTTAAAGGTGGGGTATGTGATACAGCTTAAAGGTGGGGTATGTGATGCTTACAGCTTAAAGGTGGGGTATGTGATACAGCTTAAAGGTGGGGTATGTGATACAGATTAAAGGTGGGGTATGTGATACAGATTAAAGGTGGGGTATGTGATGCTTACAGCTTAAAGGTGGGGTATGTGATACAGCTTAAAGGTGGGGTATGTGATGCTTACAGATTAAAGGTGGGGTATGTGATACAGCTTAAAGGTGGGGTATGTGATGCTTACAGCTTAAAGGTGGGGTATGTGATGCTTACAGCTTAAAGGTGGGGTATGTGATGCTTACAGCTTAAAGGTGGGGTATGTGATACAGCTTAAAGGTGTGGTATGTGATACAGCTTAAAGGTGGGGTATGTGATGCTTACAGCTTAAAGGTGGGGTATGTGATGCTTACAGCTTAAAGGTGGGGTATGTGATACAGCTTAAAGGTGGGGTATGTGATACAGATTAAAGGTGGGGTATGTGATACAGCTTAAAGGTGGGGTATGTGATACAGCTTAAAGGTGGGGTATGTGATACAGCTTAAAGGTGGGGTATGTGATGCTTTCCTGAAGCTCTTCTTACTATATTGCTGAAAATGCCATTCACTCCTTGATTGCAAACAATTAATTAAATCCTCCAACGCAAAAATAACATTTATTTGTCACCTGTGGAACGAGCATTTTAAGGAACCAGCAGAAATGATTGGATGGTGATAAGTCTGTCAAACCCAACTGCCGTTTGTCCCTCCCCCTCCCCATTCATTCCTATAATCTGGAGGTGTGGTTTCAGAGGAAATCTGAAGACAGGGGATTGGACCTCTGAATTGTTCCTTTTCAAATGCCTGGTGTTCTCAAACCGTTTTTTCTGATCACATACCCCACCTTTAAAGGCTGAGGGAGGATCATCGTATGCATTTTCTGGCATTCCCAACTTTGGAAGGCAGAGAATTTTAATGCCCCACCTGGAAGACTCAATTTGTGCACAATACTGTATCTCCGTGAGTAATACTTTGTGAGTACAGGATTTTTGTGAATGTTCTAAAGTGTAATTATCTTATAAACAGTTTATAAAGTGTGATTATGTTGTAAGCAGTTTATAAAGTGTGAATAAGTTGTAGGCAGTTTATAAAGTGTGATTATGTTGTAGGCAGTTCCTAAAGTGTGATTAGCTTATAAGTTTATGAAGTGTGTTTATGTTATAAGCAGTGTATACAGTGTGATTATTTTGTAGGCAGTTTATAAAGTGTGTTTATGTTGTAGGCAGTTTATAAAAAGTGGTTATGTTGTAGGCAGTGTATAAAGTATGATTATGTTGTAGGCAGTTTATAAACTGTGGTTATGTTATAAGCAGTGTATAAAGTATGATTATGTTGTAGGCAGTTTATAAATTGTGGTTATGTTATAAGCAGTGTATAAAGTATGATTATGGGTAGTTTATAAACTGTGGTTATGTTATAAGCAGTGTATAAAGTATGATTATAGGTAGTTTGTAAAGTGCTGTGCTCTGCTCACCATGGCCGGGTAGGAGGGGTACCCTCTGCATTTGGCCCAGACGAGGTGCAGCGGTGCAAGGTCCTCCTCACCCCCAGGGGTCCCCAGCGAGCTCTCGCCTGCAGCACACACACAGGAGGGAGAAGCACAAGGCAAAGATTCAGCAACACTGGGACACACCACCTACACACATTCAGCAGGATCCATCAGGAGTGGACACACACCTCTATACACACACATACACACACACACACACACACACCCCATACCCAACCCCTCCATCCCATCCCAGCCAAAAATATTTAAACGTTAAAAAGTAAGTTTTTAATTTTTCAGCAGGATCCAACAGGACACACACCTCTATACACCCACCCCCCATCCCCATCCCAGCCAAAAATGTAGGCCTATTTGAACGTTAAAAAGTAAGTTTTTAGAGAAGTGAAATATACTTCTACAGAAATGAAATACTTGAATGCTGAAATGAAATATTTCTACAGAAGATAAATAATTGAACATTAAAAAGCAATTCTCTACATATATATGAAATATTTGAACATGAAAAATCAGGTTTCTACAGAAGTGAAATATTTGCACATTAAAAAGCCGGTTTCTACAGAAGTGAAATATTTGCACATTAAAAAGCCGGTTTCTACAGAAGTGAAATCTCTAAGCAAGATTCACTAACACCTGTCTTTAAATAGAGAGAGAGGAAACCAGAGGCCTTCAGTCTGAGACCATCAGAAGACTCAAAAATGTTGGTTCTAGAGAGCTGCTTCTGACAGAAACCAATCAGCCTTCAGCAGGTGTATATGCACCTCTCTCTCTGTCTCTCTCTCCCTCTCTCTCTCTCTCTCTCTATCTAACCTTCCAGCAGGTCTACATTGATAATATTCTCTCTCTCTCTCTCTCTCTCTCTCTCTCTCTCTCTCTCTCTATCTAACCTTCCAGCAGGTCTACATTGATAATATTCTCTCTCTCTCTCTCTCTTTCACCCTATCTGTATAACCTTCAGCAGGTGTATACGCACCTCTCTCTCTCTCTCTCTCTCTCTCTCTCTCTCTCTCTCTCTCTCTC
>JAODXP020000012.1:19219762-19227262 GCA_027497455.2 Sardinella longiceps | reverse complement strand
ACAAAAACACACCAGTTATATGCGTGTGTGTGTGCGTGTGTGTGTGTGTGTGTGTGTGTGTGTGTGTGTGTGTGTGTTTGTCTCCACGCCTGTGCAGATCTTATTCAACCAGAAGATGGACAAAAACACACCAGTCTCTATGTGTGTGTGTGTGTGTGTGTGTGTGTGTGTGTGTGTGTGTTTGTCTGTCTCCACGCCTGTGCACATCTTATTCAATGTGAGCATGGACACAAAACACTTCAGTCTGTATGTGTGTGTGTGTGTGTGTGTGTGTGTGTGTGTGCGTGCGTGTGTGTGTTGCCCCCACACCTGTGCAGTGCTTATCCCGCCTGACAAACAGCATAATAATATAGTTATAAATATCTAATAATATCTAATATAGCAATAAAACATACAGCATATAATAACGTAGTTATAAATATCTAATAATATCTAATAATATAGCAATAAAACATATAGCATATAATGATATAGTTATAAATATCTAATAATATCTAATAATATAGCAATAAAACATCTATCATGCAATAACATAACAATAAAATCTATAATAACATAGTAATAACTTATAATCTACATAATAACATGGCCTTCACTAAGGTTAACATGTTAGTACATATGGTATAATGCTAAAGTAATAAATATACACAAATGTGTGTGCGTTCAGTATGAGTGTGTGTGTGTGTGTGTGTGTGTGTGCGTTAAGTATGAGTGTGCGTAATGTGTGTGTGTGTGTGTACATAAAGTATGAGTGTGCGTGATGTGTGTGAGTGTGTGTGTGTGTGTGTGTGTGTAATGCATGAGTGTGTCTAATGTGTGTGTGTGTGAGTGTGTGTGTAAAGTATGAGTGTGCGTAATGTGTGTGAGTGTGTGTGTGTGTGTGTGTGTGTGTAATGCATGAGTGTGTCTAATGTGTGTGTGTGTGAGTGTGTGTGTAAAGTATGAGTGTGCGTAATGTGTGTGTGTGTGTGTGTGTGTGTGTGTGTGTGTGTGTGTGTGTGTGTAATGCATGAGTGTGTCTAATGTGTGTGTACCTGTATGAGGGTATCTGTGGCACGAGTAGCACAGGTACGGCAGTCCTCCGGCCCGTGACCTCTGAACTCCGCCTGCCTTTGGGTTTGGGGCCCTTCTTGCCCCCCCGCTGGTTCTGGGGCGTGGCGGCGGGGGCGAGTGTGTACGCCCTTTGACCCCTGTGACTGCGACTGCCCCCCAGACCCCCCATCTTGCCCTCCTCCTCCTCCGCGTCGTCCTCCCCGGGGGCGGGCGAGTGCGTCTCGCAGAACGCCGTCTTCTTCACGGAGAAGGTGGTTCCGTTGGAGGCGTTCTCTCGGACCGGGTCGATCTTCATGTAGAGCCCGGCGCCCTGAGCGCAGGTGACGTGGAAGGCCCGGTAGCAGTTGGCCTTGTGGCACTGGATGGAGGCGCCGCGGCCCTTCTGCTTGCACAGGTAGCAACTGAGCTTCCAGCGCGCCGGAGGGATGTTCTCGATGCCCTCCACTGGCTCCAGGAACACCGTGTTGGCGAAACACACCTCGGGGATCCAGATGGCGCAGATGACGTGCGCCCAGCGTCCATCGCTGGTCTGCTTGAAGGCGCCGCCGCGGTTGGGGCACAGCACGCAGTCCACGGGTCGCGAGGGCGACTGCAGGCATCGGCGACAGAGCCACTGGCCCTCGGGGATGTAGGGAACACCGTAACACTCCTGGTGCACCGCCAGGTTGCACATGTCGCAGAACAGGATCACGTTGCTGTTCAGACACTCGTCGTCCAGACAAACCGTGCAGTACGCGTCCTCCTCGTCCACCGAACTCTGCGCCAGCGCCTGGCTGCGCGACTCCAACACCGACTCGTGCTCCAGACGGTCGATCAGGAGCTCGAAGGTGTCCGGGGGAACGGACGCTATGCCGTCCGACACGCGCTTGTGGTTGACCATCTCCAGCCATGCCATATCCTCTTCATCCATGTCGTACTCCGCACGTGCGTCCGGCTCGTCTGACGAGCGCTCGATGTAGCGGTAGTACGCCACGGGAAGAGGCTCCGCCTCCGTGGGGAGAAAGGCCTCGAGCGGCCGGAAAGTGGGGCGTGGCAGAGTGACGCGTGGCAGCACGTGATTGGCCGATGAGTCGGAGCCTTTCTTCATGTTCCTGCTGGAGCCAGACGTGTGAGTGTGTGTGGAGGGGGCGGTGTGTTTGCTCTCCCTCCGACGCCCTTTGCGTCCCGGCCGGGCTCGGCTGGCCGTGTGTGTGTGTGTGTGTGTGTGTGTGTGTGTCTGCGCAGGCGTCTGCTCGCTGTTCTCCTTGTTGCTGTTGCACTCGGCCAGGTCCTGAGCGGTCATCTCGTCTTCCGTGATGACGCCGAGCGGGTCCGAGATGTTGATTCGGTGGAGACGTCCGTCCAGGTCCACCTCCACCATCCGCTGCGCCTGCGCGTACGTCAGCGTCTCCCGGGCGGCCGATAGGTTCAGGCGGCAAGGCGAGGGGTCACGCAGCTGGAGGTCATCGCAGGAGTTGTGACCGCCTCTCCCCCGCCCTCGACCCCGGCCACGACCGAAGCCGCCACCGCCGGCCGCACAGCCTCTCCGCCGAGCCTTCCGCATCGGTACTCGTGCCCTAGTGTCCTATTAACAAATATCAGACATTTATGTATTGGCACACACTCTGTAGAGTCCTAACAATATCAGACATTTAGGTATCGTACACACTTCGTAGGGTCCTAACAATATCAGACATTTATGTATCGGCGATATCAGACATTTATGTATCGGCACACACCGTAGAGTCCTATCACCAGATATCAGACATTTATGTATCGGCACACACCGTAGAGTCCTAACAATATCAGACATTTATGTATCGGCACACACCGTAGAGTCCTAACAATATCAGACATTTATGTATCGGCACACACTCTGTAGGGTCCTAAAGTCACAACAGAGCATCTGTCAGATATCAGACATTATGCTGAAATATTACCGTCATGGCCGGTTCTTGGCATAGACGAACTAGGCGATCGCCTAGGACACTACAGTATCAGGGGGACAAGTAGGGCAACACTATACATTTACTACTTTTTTCCTCAGTTTTTCACAGTGTTGGGCAAGTTACTACAAAACTGTACTGCGTTATTTATTACTTGTTACTGACATTTTAAAGTAATCCCTTCCATTAAAATATTAGTGTTTTGCAAATGTAAGGCGTTACATATACTGTTGCATTACATTTAAGTTACTCTCCGGGCCCCACAGTAGTCTATGACCTTCACTAATTATGAATGTTGAGAATGACAAGCAGAGACTGTAAAGTTCTACATTAATTCTGGCACAGCAGACGTTTTGCCCTTGCTGACCTCTCAGTGTTTTTTGGCAAATTTGTATGAAGGAAAAAACACCACTTCATTCCAAGTTAAAATGCATTGTAACTTCAGTTACTCACAATTGTACCAAGCAAAATATAACCATTTTTTTCTGTAATGCCTTACATTACCAAGTTACCACAAAAAGCAATGCATTACAGTAAGTGACTCGTTACTCCCAACACTGGTTTTGCACTTGTATTTTTAAAAAAGAGGGGGCAATACTCAAAACTGACCTAGGGCAGCAAAAAGGCTGGTCACCATGACTACATTACTGTGTCACTTTGACATAGCTATGGGTCAACATAGACTGATTTAGAGTCCTGAAGTCACACCAGATACCAGACATTTAAGCTGCATTATAACTAACTGCTGCATTATAACTGTGTGCCACCGTGACTTCGCTATATGTATGTACACGTATGTATGTATGGGGAGATAACACACACCAGATATCAGACATTTAAGCTGAAATATTACTGTGTGCCACCTGACTGTGCTACGGGTCAACAGAGAGACAGAGGGGAGAGCGGGAATCTAGTCACGCATCATTTGCGCAGGTTTCGGAAAGTTTACAAACAGTATGACGTTCGCCAACGTGCGTTTGTACAGAAGACTAAGAATAAGGCAAAGGGCAACAATGACTGAAGAATGAAACTGCCAACAATAGAAAAGGATCAACCTGAAGGAAATTATAATTGCTTAAATATTTAGAATTAACTGTGGGTGATTATCTTGGTTAACAACATTGGTTACATGTTGCAATATTTGTGACTGTGGACTTGCAACTTTGTATCCTAAACAGAGACCCTCGCTGGCCAATCAGCGTTAGGGAAAATTGCATATGCTTGGCGCCGTCCAATCAGCGAACAGGAGAAGCCTCTCTTCCTCTTACAGCTGACATAGTTGGGTTGCGGGGCGCTAAATACCAAACCAAGAAGCTAGTTGTCAGCCATCTTAGCCGTGTACTTGTATTTCTCACTGTTGAATTATCCTTTTATTTCTATTATGTGCCTCTCAAAAACCGTCACGAACAATTTCTGTGGTGTGCTTAGGGCCACATCATATGCAGCACACCTCACTTTCGCACGAATGTCATTTTGTTTTCAAGGTTTTCTTCAAAGCAACGGCCGCGTCCTAACGTTCACCAGGCAGCATCGAGCGCTATGCTTCTCTTCCCTTCACGTTAGCAGACAGACTGGCTGCCATGGGCGCTAACGCTCCAGTGAGACGAGCTCTGCACCTGGCTAGCGCACATCCTAGTCGTTCGCCATATTCAACTGTGCCTCCTATGCCTGAGTCGAGGCGACAATATTTAGGGTACCTGAGGTCACTTACCCGCGCAACTATGTTCGACCGTGAAAGCCGGTCATGTCCACAGCAGCGTTCTATTCTGCAGCCCGAGACGTTACGTTAGTCCTCCATTGATATGACTTCCAACAAACGGTCCGCTCCGGCTTGGCTTGCACATCTGTAATTTATGATTTATTTAGAGTGACATTGCGTCTATATTTCACTGTATAATATTTTACTGTTGCGTCCGGCAGTTGCTCTAAGCAGAATGTTGGTTTCCAATTAAAATGGCTAGAAAAATACGCCCCTTTTGAAAAAAACCAACTCACAGCCCCTTGTAGCTTACATTTACCGCGTACAGAACGCGCATAGGGTTGTGATTGGTGGAAATAAGATGTCAGAAGGCCAGCGATTCTTTTCGCCTTGCTTGCGATTGGCTGTCGACTAGAAAAGCAACTCGGGAATCTCTTCCTTATTTGCGCGCCGTTGTATTTGCAATTCAGCGATAAGAGCGAGCAGAGCAGCCTGCCTACCCCGATCTGTTTTCCCGTCTAATGTGAGCAGCCTCACCCTTCCTTCACCACGGAGGAACCTGCTCCAGTGCCCCCTCATTAACGCGCTCATAGGTGCGCAGATGGGTCCGAAACCGGTGCAATATCATGAGCCTATTTACCGACCCTGTCTAGTGGTCGCCACATCAAGGTTGATTATTTCTGTAGCAATGACAACTGCATGCAATTATAGCCTGTTTCAATAGAAAAATCTGAAATTAAAATTGTTAGATATAAAAATAGTAATTATGCAATGGCCTGCATGATGAATGACTAATGATGAAATGATAGACAAGATAAATGGTTGTCAATAGTCTTTTATTAGCTTATAGGCTATTTAATCGCTTATAGAACAGTGTATTTTATTCCTATTTGTAGAGGATCCTTAACTCCCAAGAGAACATTCCTGTCAATCTAATGTGTTACTGTGTGTGTGTGTGTGTGTGTGTGTGTGTGTGTGTGTGTGTGTGTGTGTGTGTGTGTGTGTGTGTGTGTGTGTGTGTGTGTGTGTGTGTGTGTGTGTGTGTGTAGAGGGAGGAGGGGTACCCCAAAGCCAACCCCTGGGCCCCCACCCCCATAACCACCCCTGGCTGTGCAGGCATTGACCACTGCTGCCCGCTGGATGCTGGAGCTCAGTCTTCTCAGAGCAGAGAGGCACCCACTGCCCTGCATCTCTAGAGAGGCACCCACTGCACTGCATCTCCCAGCCCAGCAGCATCTCTAGAGAAGCCCAGAGACTCAACATCGCCTCAGCGCTCACAAGGTACACCAGCTACAACCAGCTTATCAGCATCGCCTCACCGCTCACAAGGTACCAGCAATCCATTAGTAATGCTCCTCATTGAAGTTTTATATCTGAAGATGCAAAAACTATTTCATCTAGTTAACAATGCCAATGATGTTAGTTTTTATATCTGCTGAAACTTAACACATTTAATCTTGTTATCAATGCCACTGATCTTAGATTTTAAATCTCCTATAATTTAACACATTTAATGTATTTATCAATACCACTGATCTTATTTTTATATCTGCTGAAACTAACAGTTATAAACTAAGTTATCAATGCAACTGATCAGTTTTACTTCAGCTATTTCTAGTCTAGAATTCTCTATTCGCTATCCAGTTTGTTTTCTATGGCAAGGTTTTACCAGAAGTTTCCAGTTTAATTTTATAGTGATTATATTATTACTATTACTGTTATCTTTATTACTGTTATCTTATTAGTTTGATAGTGTTTATCTTATTACTGTTCTCTTATTATTTTATAACATATTATTATGTTATAATTACTACAATCTTGATGTTTTGCTGATAAATGTTTGTGTGTAAACAGAGCAAAAGTATCTAAAGGAAGTGAGAGAAAGGGAAACTCTGCAGCAGCAGGAGAGGGAATCTGAGAATAGAGTGCAAGTTCAAATGCATTGCTGTTTAACAAGCACCATCCAGTTGAATTTGTTATTATTATTTGATTTAAGGAGAGAATATGAAGATGTGAAATATGTGAAATTTGTGTCTACAGGAGCTGTTTGCCGACACACACACACAAACACACACACACACACACACATTTGAAGAGTGCGAGGAAGATCACCATGAGAGCTTTCTTACTCATCATCTCACACACCACTCTGCTCCTGATGGTGTTGGACATCAGCACAGCAGGTAAACAAACACACACACACACACACACACACACACACACACACACACACACACACACACACACACACACACACATATACACACACACACTGTGTCCTGTGATAAATCTGGTGTGTTCCATCGCTTGCCTTGCTTTTTTTCCTCTGAGCTATTTTGACCAAATCAACATGGGGCAGCTGTGGCCAATTGGATGGTTAAGTTACTTACTGGTGGCCTACTGGTTGGGGGGGTTAGGCACTGGTTAGTGTGGTTAGGTGCTGGTTAGTGTGGTTAGGTACTGGTTAGTGTTATTAGGTACTGGTTAGGGGGGTTAGGTACTGGTTAGGGGGGTTAGGCACTGGTTAGTGTGGTTAGGCACTGGTTAGTGTTATTAGGTACTGGTTAGGGTTACTGGTGGCCTACTGGTTAGGGTGGTTAGGTACTGGTTAGGGTTACTGGTGGCCTACTGGTTAGGGTGGTTAGGCACTGGTTAGTGTTATTAGGTACTGGTTAGGGTTACTGGTGGCCTACTGGTTGGGGTGGTTAGGTACTGGTTAGTGTGGTTAGGTGCTGGTTAGTGTTAGGTACTGATTACGGTGGTTAGGTACTGGTTAGGGCTACTGGTGGCCTACTAGTTGGGGCTACGGACTTGGAACCGAAG
>JAODXP020000012.1:19214762-19217262 GCA_027497455.2 Sardinella longiceps | reverse complement strand
TAAATGACGAATTCAAACGGAGTTGAAAGTTATTGCTAATGTAAAGCTACTGTAGAACTATCTCCACGAAGAATTCGACAAAATTGATTTTCACCGAGCCCCCTTTGTCACAGGACACTAAACGCACAAGTTGGTTCCCATTCTTAGGTCTATCAGAATTCAGAACAGTCAATTTTTTTCAGTTTGTGTAAGCTAGCCTGCATCTTTTCCATGTTTTAAGATATCAAATCCTGTTTTGGCTTGTATGAAGTACAAAGCTTAGTAGATGACTTTCATATTTTGGCATTTAAATTAAGCTGATTTTTTTTTTTTTTCAGCCAAGTAATTGCCACACAGTTATTTATTGTATGACAAACAGTACAGCTCATGCCTTGCTTCTTGCTGTGGAACTACTTCACTTGTAGCTTCTAAATATATAAAGAGTGCTAGCTCCCTGGCAATGGCTTCACATTAGGTATACCACAGTTTTACTAATGCTTAGTCACAGTCTACTCAGTGCAATCAATCAAGCCCAATATGATTAAGGTTATGGTGATGAATATGATGAAGTAGAAAATGATGACAAGCAACAACCACTCCCTTCTTCTTTGCTTTAAAGCAGCACTTTCATCACTATTTATATATTTTTAATATAATATTTTGTTCTGGTTTACAGATTAACTTGGATGGCATGTAGTCATATAAAGGGTTGATAACTAAAACCATAATTGCCATCAGCCATCCATGATGTGCATTCTGCAGTTCTAGATGGTAAACAACCTCAAGATAAAAGAAAACCTATTGTTGCAATATGGCATTGTTCACTGTATAGCTATAACCACCTACCATCATCAAACACATCAAAATGTGCTGCTTTAAAAAAACAAACAAACAAACAAAAAAACGCAACTTTTCCTGGCCCCCGCAATTTTCTCGCAAAAAAATGCCTAAAATCAGCGCAACTTCTGCCGCAACTTTTCAGAAAACCTGCAGCGAAATCAAGCATTTTTGATCGCAACAATCACGAAAAAGGCCCGCGAAATCCTGGGGGGGACTGATAGATATTGGGCATCAGTGGGCATAGATACTGGGCATCAGTGGGCATAGATATTGGGCATCAGTGGGCATCAATAGATACTGGCCATCAAAACTGGGCATTGCGGGGCTTCAGTGGGTGTCACTAGTGGGCATTGCTGGGCTTCAGTGGGTGTCACTAGTGGGCATTGCTGGGCTTCAGTGGGTGTCAGTAGTGGGCATTGCTGGGCTTCAGTGGGTGTCAGTAGTGGGCATTGCTGGGCTTCAGTGGGTGTCAGTGGGCATTGCTGGGCTTCAGTGGGTGTCAGTGGGCATTGCTGGGCTTCAGTGGGTGTCAGTGGGCATTGCTGGGCTTCAGTGGGTGTCAGTGGGCATTGCTGGGCTTCAGTGGGTGTCACTAGTGGGCATTGCTGGGCTTCAGTGGGTGTCAGTGGTGGGCATTGCTGGGTCACGTTTCCTCATCTCAGGCTATCTGCTGATGGAGGAAGGAAGAGGAAGAGGAGGAGGAGGAGGAAGAGAGGAGGAGGGGGAAGAGAGGAGGAAGAGGAGGGGGATGAGGAGGAAGAGAGGAGGAGGGGGAGGAGGAGGAAGAGAGGAGGAAGAAGAGAGGAGCAGGAGATGGAAGAATAGATGAGGAGGGGGAAGAAGAGAGGAGCAGAGGTCAGTTAGGGATGGACACTGCAGGGGGAGGAGTCACGGCTAATCAGGAAGTGGAGGCCAGTAACGACAGGAATTTGTCCCAGGGAGACACACACATCTTGTGCCAAGGGCGCACACACACACACACACACACACACACGCACGCACGCACACTCAAGCAGTTCTCCAGTTGCTTAAATAGGAACTTTGGAAGTGTCCTCTCTTCAGTAACAACAGGAGATGCGCGCACACACACACACACACATACACACACACATACACACACACTCTCTCTCTCTCTCTTCAGTAACAACAGGAGATGCTCAATAACTTGACTTGTGTTTTCCTGGAAATCTTGTGAGTGCGTGTGTGTGAGAGGGAGAGACACCCCGTGGTTTTAAAGTGTCGTTGCCAAATCCTGATCTCAGTGTGTATTTAACTGTCACCCAATGGGAAGCACACACATTTGTTCTGTATGTGTGTGTGTGTGTGAGTGTGTGTGTGAGTGTGTGTGTGTGTATTAACTGTCCCCCATGCACACATTTATTCTGTGTGTGTGTGTGTGAGTGTGTGTATTATAGTCCCCCACACACACATTTATTCTGTGCTACTGTGACATGTCAGGAGGTTTCTCTGCTGAGTTCTGATTGGCTGATTGCTCTTCTCTGCTCCTCTCTGTTGCAGGGACTAAGGAGCTTTTGGTCACCACCATAAAGGTAGGTTCCTCTCCTCTCTTCTCTTCTCTTCTTCTCTCTTCTCCTCCTCTCCTCTAGGGCTGCAACTAACGACTATTTTGGTAGTCGACTAATCTTTATATCAATTTTTCGATTAGTCACCGATTATCGAT
>JAODXP020000012.1:19189762-19199762 GCA_027497455.2 Sardinella longiceps | reverse complement strand
GCAGGCTGTCTTACACCTGAAGAGCAGTGGTGATGCACAGCGGACTGAACCACTGATGTGGCTGTTCTCCTACAGTACAAGCACCAACTCATTAACTGCTCATTCTCTCCCATAACTATACATGCTGGACACAGCATTTGCATATGAGATAACACACACACACATTCACACACATTCACACTTCGCTGCACATACTGTACTCATAGACACACTCACACACACACACACTTTCACTCACACACACATACACAAACTCACACTCACACACACACACACACTTTGCAGGCTGTCCTACCCCTGAAGAGCAGTGGTGATGCGCAGCGGAGCTCCCTGACCTTCTGGTCGAAGAGCGCCCCCATCATACATACACACACACACACACACACACACTTTGCAGGCTGTCTTACCCCGGAAGAGCAGTGGTGATGCGCAGCGGAGCTCCCTGATCTTCTGGTCGAAGAGCGCCCCCATCTCCCTCTGTAGCGTGCCCACTGTGTCCCCCTGCTGGTCTGGAGGGGGACACCTGGAGGGCAGGGAGCTCAGGTCCAGACTGTCCAGGCTGCCTTCGCTACTTGACTCATCGTCCAGCATCAGGGCCGCGTTCAGGCCGGGGGTGTTGTAGTCCAGGGGGGGTCGGGGGGGCTCGGGGAGAGAGTACTGCCAGTGCAGGGGGGGTTTGATGGTGTTATAAGTGAGGGGGGGTTTGGGGGTGTTGTCACTAAGGGGGGGTTTGGGGGTGTTGTGGTATCCGAGGGCGGGCTCGGGGAGAGAGTGTTGCCAGTGCAGGGGTGATTTGGGGGTGTTGTAAGTGAGGGGGGGTTTGGGGGTGTTGTCACTAAGGGGGGTTTGGGGGTGTTGTAAGTGAGGGGGGGTTTGGGGGTGTTGTCGCTAAGGGGGGGTTTGGGGGTGTTGTGGTATCCGAGGGAGGGCTCAGGGAGAGACTGCTGCCAGTGCAGGGGGGGTCGAGAGCGATCAGCGTCAGGGATCGACGGAGGGGGGGTGGGGGGGGGTTGGTGCTGCGGACGTTGGCGAGGGACGCTCTTGGAGCGCCTTTCTGAGAAGGACGGGGTGGGCGGGGGCTGGGGTGACCTCGCGGCGGCAGCAGTGGCGTTCGGGTCGATGATCCTCCTGGCGGGGACGGTGGCGTTCGGGTCGATGATCCTCCTGGCGGGGACGGGACTGGGTGGAACCGGAGGCAGGCGGAGACGGTTCCTGTGCATGAGCTCAGGGGAGTTGTAGAGAACCACAGCAGGGATGTGGATGGGTTCCGTCTGCGTGCTCTGGTCACTGTAGCTCACCTGCCGCACCGGAACCACAGCAGCAACCTGAGGAACACCGGCAGGAACCTGGGGTGCCACGGGAGGAATCGCTGCAGGTTCTAGAGGTTGTGGGAGAGCAGCTACCTGCCTCACTGGGGCCACAGGAACCTGAGGAACCATTGCTGCTGGAAGCGCCACAGGTGTGGGTTCTAGTAACTGTGAGAATGCAGCTGCCTGCCTCAGTGGGGCCACACTAACCAAAGGAACTCCTGCAGGTTGGGGTTCTAGAGGAACCAAGGGAACTCCTGCAGGTTGGGGTTCTAGAGGAACTAAGGGAACCCCTGCAGGTTTGGGTTCTAGAGGAACCAAGGGAACTCCTGCAGGTTTGGGTTCTAGAGGAACTAAGGGAACCCTTGCAGGTTTAGGTTCTAGAGGCTGTGCGTGTGCAGCCTTATGCCTGGCAGGAGCCACAGGAACCTGAGGTACTGCTGCAGGTTTGGGTTCCAGTGGAAACAAGGGAACCGCGGCAGGTTTGAGTTCCAGAGGAAGTCCTGCAGGTTTGGGTTCCAGAGGCTGGGGTAGTGACGCCGTCTCCTCCAGGCTTGGCTGGTTCTGCCAGATCAGATCCAGAGGACCGGGTACCCAGACCGGACTGGGTTCTAGTGGCTGATCCGGTACCCAGATTTGACTGGGTTCTGGTGGCTGGTCCTTTGGCTCCATAGGATCTGGAACTAGTGCCTGCTCAGCCTGTTCCAGGTTGGGTTTGGATGGTTGGTCTAGATGTTCTACAGCTTGAGGTTCTGGAAGCTGGCCTACAGGTTCTAAGACTCTGGTGTCTGGGTTGAGTGTGGGTGGTGAGTTTGAGGTTTCTATGATCTGGAGCTCTGGAAGAATCGCTTGTAAAGCTGATAGGTCATAATCGGGTTCCAGAGGCCCGTCTTCCAAAGGTTGGCCTGGCGGTTCTACAGATGGTGCCATCTCAAGTTCCGATAGCTCCTCTATCGCTTGCAGAGTTCTCGGTTCTACAGTTTGGCCTGTAGGTTCTAGTTTGAGTGTTCTGCTCTCATCTACTGTTTGTAAAGGTCGGTTCTCTTCTGGCTCCTCAAACTGTTCTGAAAGCCTCTCCTCTAGATCACACTCAAAATCAATGTTCTCTGAGTCGGGCTCCAGCAGCTCGTCAGTCGGTTCTAACACTGCCAACTGGCGCCTGAACCGTGGTGGAGGTTCCAGTGGATGTGGAACCATTAGATTCCTCTTGTTCTGTGGATGTGGTAGAAGGGGTACCGGAACCTCCGCGTCCACCTTAGGTTCTAACGCCTGTAAAAATGCCGGATCCCGACTGGGCTTCGGTGGGGGTTCCCTGGGTTCGAACACAGCACCTTCCACAATCACCTGCGGAGAACCGTCCGAGCGTTCTGAGGATGTGCTCTCCTGCTTGCTGAGGGACGGGCCTCGAGAGCGGAACGGCGGGGTCGGAATATCGGGTTCTGAGGTGTCATCGGTTCCCCAGTTGATGTAACCGTAAGCGATCTCAGCGCCCGTGGAACTGGCCTCCGACGACATGCGACTGCGAGGCCCTGAGAACAAACACAACAGCTCTCAGGAGGGTCACACACACACACACACACACACACACACACACACACACACACACACACACACACACACACACACACACACACACACCAGCTCTCAGGAGGGTCACACACACACACACACACACACACACACACACACACACACACACACACAACAGCTCTCAGGAGGGTCACACACACACACACACACACACACACACACACACACACACACACACACACACACACACACAACAGCTCTCAGGAGGGTCACACACACACACACACACACACACACACACACACACACACACACACACACACAAATCCACTCACACTGGGAGTTAAAGAGCCATTTAACACAGAGACAGTGTTACTACAGAACCACTATGGACAGGTGTATCACACTCAGACACACAATCACATGCACACACACACACACACACACACACACACACACTCATACGCACCCCTGCGTCTCTCGAGCGGCTCCTGAAAGTAGACCCTCTGTGCTCGCCGTGGCGGTTCGCTCAGCGCCCCTCGTGCGAGGTTGGGGTCCCGACTGCCCTGTGAGCTGACATCATCGTCTGAGAGCGGCTTGGAGAGGGACGACTCCGACGACACCTTCTTCCCCACAGCCAGGCCCCTCCCCCCTGGCATGCCCGACGCCTTATGCAGCAGCTTCTTCATGGCGTGACCTTTGCCCTGTGCCACACACACACACAGCACTCTCAGATACACCTCACTCTCATACACACACTCCACAGACAGACACACAGCACTCTCACACACACATCTCTCTCAGACACACACACCACAGACAGGCACACAGCACTCTCAGATACACATCACACTCAGACACACACATCACACTCATACACACACAGCACTCTCAAACACACACAGCACTCTCAAACACACACAGCACTCTCAGACACACATCACTCTCAGACACACACATCACACTCATACACACACATCACACTCAGACACACACATCACACTCATACACACACAGCACTCTCAGACACACACATCACTCTCATACACACACATCACTCTCAGACACACACATCACACTCATACACACACATCACTCTCATACACACACATCACACTCATACACACACATCACACTCATACACACACAGCACTCTCAGACACACACATCACACTCATACACACACAGCACTCTCACATACACATCACTCTTATTCCTAGGCTCTCACTAGCATGTTAATACTATTGCTACAAGCTAACACTGCTACATCACAGCCAGACTCACATCACTGGCCGTTTTCGAAAATGCCTACTACATACTGCTCGTATAGGCTACTGATCTCTGCAGACAGCAGCGTGTAGCATGCAGTACAAGACTAATACACAGATATGTGGGCTTACAGTCAGGTAAGCACAGACATCACTTATGCACTCTCCATTTCGCTACTTGAATACTAGCTGCATCTCACAGTGAGCATAGCTAATACTATTGCTACAAGCTAACACTGCTACATCACAGCCAGACTCACATCACTCTCTTTCCTAGGGTTAGGCTCTCAGTAGCATGCTAATGCTACAAGTAATGCGGCTACATCACAGCCAGACTCACATCACTCTCATATACACACATCACTCTCAAATACACACATCATGTCTACAATACTAACACTACTACATCACATCATCTCAAATACACACATCACTCTCATACATCACACATCACTCTCAAATACACACATCATTCTCAAATACACACATCATTCTCAAATACACACATCATTCTCAAATACACACATCACTCTCAAATACACACATCACTCTCATATACACACATCACTCTCAAATACACACATCATTCTCAAATACACACATCACTCTCAAATACACACATCACTCTCATACACACATCACTCTCAAATACACACATCACTCTCACACACACATCACTCTCAAATACACACATCATTCTCAAATACACACATCACTCTCAAATACACACATCATTCTCAAATACACACATCACTCTCAAATACACACATCACTCTCAAATACACACATCACTCTCAAATACACACATCATTCTCAAATACACACATCACTCTCAAATACACACATCACTCTCAGATACACACATCACTCTCAAATACACACATCACTCTCAAATACACACATCACTCTCAAATACACATCACTCTCACACACACATCACTCTCAAATACACACATCATTCTCAAATACACACATCACTCTCAAATACACACATCACTCTCAAATACACACATCACTCTCAAATACACACATCACTCTCAAATACACACATCACTCTCAAATACACACATCACTCTCAAATACACACATCACTCTCAAATACACACATCACTCTCACACACACACATCATTCTCAAATACACACATCACTCTCACATACACACATCACTCTCAAATACACACATCACTCTCAAATACACACATCACTCTCAAATACACACATCACTCACATACACACATCACTCTCAAATACACACATCACTCTCAAATACACACATCACTCTCAAATACACACATCACTCTCAAATACACACATCACTCTCAAATACACACATCACTCTCAAATACACACATCACTCTCAAATACACACATCACTCTCAAATCACACACATCACTCTCAGATACACACATCACTCTCAAATACACACATCACTCTCAAATACACACATCACTCTCAATATACACACATCACTCTCATAATACACACATCATCTCTCAAATACACACATCACTCTCAAATACACACATCACTCTCAAATACACACATCACTCTCAAATACACACATCACTCTCATAATACACACATCACTCTCAAATACACACATCACTCTCAAATACACACATCACTCTCACACACACATCACTCTCAAATACACACATCATTCTCATATACACACACATCATTCTCAAATACACACATCACTCTCAAATACACACATCATCTCTCATAATACACACATCACTCTCAAATACACATCACTCTCAAATACACACATCACTCTCAAATACACACATCACTCTCAAATACACACATCACTCTCAAATACACACATCACTCTCAAATACACACATCATTCTCAAATACACATCACTCTCACACATCACTCTCAAATACACACATCATTCTCAAATACACACATCATTCTCATATACACACATTACTCTACACACATCACTCTCATTCCTAGGGTCTCAATACCGTGGCCATGCTAACGCTGATGCTACTAGCTAATGCTGCTAAAGCACTAGTATGAGTTTAACGCTAGTAAGTTTCATTAGCACTACTTCGTGTTAGCGCTATCTGACACAGTCTTACTTTGCTAAAGCATATTCTTTCTTTTTTTTAACTATTCTAGTGTAAGCACTACGCCAGATAGGGACACATTATTACTTTGGGGTTAAGGCTAGTCTGTTTTGGGTTGGGCTAGGACTACTTTCCTACAATGCTACAATGCTACTTTGCTACAATGCTACTACAATGCTCTGTGCTACACTGCTACTTCATTAGGGATGGGTATTGATAAGATTTCATCAATATCAATGGCATTATCAATTCTGCCTATCAATCCAATTCCTTATCAATACTCTTATTGATTCCTGAGTAGCCTAGTTCATGCCAAAAAAAGGCAGTCTTTATAGGCTTGAGAACAGCTGTGTGTCTCCTCAATATGGTAGACTATGTGAATCACTGGAGTTAATGTGATAGCTTGCTATGAAAATTGCAGTTAGCACGTGGCGCTAATGCACCGCGACGTGCGGGCAGAGAAACTAAAGAATTGATAAGAGAATTGATAACGTTTGGAGATGTACAATATCGATGGAATTGATCATTTTGAACCGGTTCTGAATTGGAATTGGTTCTCGATACAACCCTATACTTCACTACTACTACGACTACTTTCCAACAATGCTACTTTGCTACAATGCTACTTTGCTACAATGCTACTGCAATGCTCTATGCTACACTGCTACTTCACCAGGTGGTACACTTGCCTTGCCAGTAATGTTAGAGATGGCAATATGGACAAAGATGGATGCCTCCTCTACACCCTCCAAATACACATGCCGATAGCCTTACACAAGAATGAAACAGCACACACACACACACACACCAGCTGATAACCTTACACATGAATGAACCATCACTGATGCTAGTGTCAGGCAGGATGGCACAAGTCAGACATTATGGACAAAATCTCCATGGAGTGGTAGCAAGGATTCAGGTTATTAACAAAATAATCAGTATTATACTATTATATGTATTTGGGGGGGGGGGGGGGGCATGTATGGGTGTGTGTGTGTGTGTGTGTCTATATGTGTGTGTGTGTGTGTGTGGGGGGGGGGTAGTATGCTCACAGCAATTATCAGTACTAACTGTATGGGGGGGGGGGGGGGGGGGGGTATTACCTGGCAGCATGCGTATGTGTATGTGTGTGTGTGTGAATGTTATGTATGTGTGTGTGTGTGTGTGTACCTGGCAGCATGCTGTTGAAGGCTATGGTTCTCTGGCCGATGAAGTCTCGTCCAATGGGGTCGTGATCCCAGACGGTGAAGCGCACCAGGGCCAGCTGAGGCATGTGGATGATGAACAGCAGAGTCTCCTCCCACATGGGGTTGAAACCTGTCAATCACAGCTGTCAATCACCTGTCAATCACCAGTCACATGACAACCCATACCCAATGCATACTGCAGTATATGTATGGGAGGGTCTTGCCTGGGTGGTGCTAAACTCATCACACTAAACTGGACACAAACTATAGGTGGGATGTATATTCTTTCCCATAGAGTGTGACAAGCTCTACTACAGCATTCAAATGTATAGTCTGACTGGCAGCAATCAACAGATCAAAATCAATCCTGAGCGTCTTACAAAATGCCTCTGAAATCAGAAGAACCAACAAGACCCCAACACCAATTCAGTAGACCTTTGTTTCTGGCTAAGCCCGCTCAACGACTCACTAAACAAAAAGAGTGCTGTTATTGGTGTGTGTGTGTGTGTGTGTGTGTGTGTGTGTGTGTTGTCATGCACCACTCCCATAGAGAACCTAGTGCTACTCTAGAACAATTGATCTCGTGTGTATGTGTGTGTGTGTGTGTGTGTGTGTGTGTGTTGTCATGCACCACTCCCATAGAGAACCTAGTGCTACTCTAGAACAATAGATCTTGTGTGTGTGTGTGTGTGTGTGTGTGTGTGTGTGTGTGTGTGTGTCATGCACCACTCCCATAGAGAACCTAGTGCTACTCTAGAACAATAGATCTTGTGTGTGTGTGTGTGTGTGTGTGTGTGTGTGTGTGTGTGTGTGTGTGTATATGTGTGACATCTTACCGTTGTCATCCACCACTCGCGTCTGAGTCTTCTGGCAGTCTGCAGGCAGGCCAATAATCTCTACCTCAACAAACGGATCTATGATCTGAACACACACACACACCGGCACACACCACAACACATGTTGTTAGAACAGAGCACATAGCATAATGATATGAGCTACCATGTGTGTGTGTGTGTGTGTGTGTGTATATGTGTGTGTTTGTGTGCGTGTGTGTGTGTGTGTTACCTCTCCTCTGTCTCCTAGCATGGAGTCTTTAGGTTTGGGCAGAGTTGAGTGTGTGTGTGTGTGTGTGTGTGTGTGTGTGTGTTACCTCTCCTCTGTCTCCTAGCATGGAGTCTTTAGGTTTGGGCAGAGTTGTGTGTGTGTGTGTGTGTGTGTGTGTGTGTGTGTGTGTGTGTGTGTGTGTGTGTCACCTCTCCTCTGTCTCCCAGCATGGAGTCTTTAGGTTTGGGCAGTTGTTGGCCACTGATGACCTTCAGCATCAGCTGTTTCCTCTTGTGTCCCGGCAACGGCTCTTCCATCATGGGGTTAAAGGCACCTGGACACACACACACACACACACACACACACACATATATATACATATGGCAACGGCTCTTCCATCATGGGGTTAAAGGCACCTGGACACACACACACACACACACACACACACACACACACACAATACATATATACATATGGCTACGGCTCCTCCATCATGGGGTTAAAGGCACCTGGACACACACACACACACACACACACACACACACACACACACACACACACACACACACACACATACGGTAACGGGTCCTCCAGTGTAGGGGACAATGTCATATAGCTGAATTCTAACAGAAACATATTCTGGACACACACACACACACACACACACACACACACACACACCTTTACACATGCACTTGGGCTTGAGGGTGTAGCCACAGTTGCCGTTGGCAGCAAACTTGGCTTTGTTGAGCTGCAGACTTCGACCCTCAGTCTGGTAATTCAGAGCCACTGTGGAAACACACACACACACACACACACACACACACACACACACACACACACACACACACACAACAATCAATCAATATAACTCAATAATGATGTGTTATAAGAGCCCAGGTTGGGCGATTGATAGTTTAAGTGATTACTGGTTAGTTTGCTAGTAAACCCAGTTTGGGCGATTGATAGTTTAAGTGATTACTGGTTAGTTAGTTAGTTAACTGGTTGCTGGTTAGTTATATCTCCACCCACCATGTGGCAGCCGGTGTTCCAGTATGGCTGTGGGTTGAAGTTACTTGAGTCCACTCTGTAGTTTAGTTAGTTAGCTAGTTAGTTAGCTAGTTACCTAATTAGTAAGTTAGTTAGCTAGTTAGTTACCCATGTGGCAGCCGGTGTTCCAGTATGGCTGTGGGTTGAAGTTACTGGAATCCACTCTGTAGTTTAGTTAGTTAGTTAGCTAGTTAGTTAACTAGTTAGTTATTTACCCATGTGGCAGCCGGTGTTCCAGTATCGCTGTGGGTTGAAGTTACTGGAATCCACTCTGTAGTTTAGTTAGTTAGTTAGCTAGTTAGTTAGTTAACTAGTTAGTTACCCATGTGGCAGCCGGTGTTCCAGTATGGCTGTGGGTTGAAGTTTCTGGAGTCCACTCTGTAGTTTAGTTAATTAGCTAGTTAGTTAGTTAGTTATTTACCCATGTGGCAGCCGGTGTTCCAGTATGGCTGTGGGTTGAAGTTACTGAAGTCCACTCTGGGTTAGGGTTAGGGTTGGTATTTGGAGTGATTGCTGGTTGGTTAGTTAGT
>JAODXP020000012.1:19172262-19179762 GCA_027497455.2 Sardinella longiceps | reverse complement strand
AGCAAACACTAAAAGAAGAAGCCTAGTGATTGCAGTGAGAGGCTAGCATACCTAGCACTAAAAGGGCCAGTGACTACAGTAAAAGGCTAGCATAACTAGCAGTAAAAGAGGTAGTGATTGCATTGAGAGGTTAGCACTAAATGAGCCAGTGAGTTTGCTAGAGGCTAGCATAATTAGTGCTAAATGAGCCAATGAGTTTGCAGAGGCTAGCGTAACTAGTGCTAAATAAGCCAGTGAGTTTGCTAAGCTAGCATAACTAGCACTAAATGAGCCAGTGAGTTTGCTAGAGGCTAGCATAATGGTGCTAAATGGGCTAGTGAGTTTGCTAGAGGCTAGCATAACTAGTGCTAAATGAGCGAATGAGTTTGTTAGAGGCTACCATAACTAGTGCTAAATGAGCTAGTGAGTTTGCTAAGCTAGCGTAACTAGCGTTAAATGAGCCAATGAGTTTGCTAGAGGCTAGCATAACTAGCACTAAATGAGCTAATGAGTTTGCAGGGGCTACCATAATTAGTGCTAAATGAGTCAGTGAGTTTGCAGAAGCTAGCGTAACTAGCGTTAAATGAGTCAGTGAGTTTGCAGAGGCTAGCGTAACTAGCGTTAAATGACTCAGTGAGTTTGCAGAGGCTAGCGTAACTAGCGTTAAATGACTCAGTGAGTTTGCAGAGGTTAGCGTGACTAGCGTTAAATGAGGGTCAGTGACTGGAGTCCAGGGTCAGTCAGTCCCTCTCTGACCTTCTGCTCGACCTCCAGGAAGCGCTGCAGGTCTCTGAGGTCCATGAACTCCTTCTGGTGGCTGTAGGTCAGCATGAGGATGTAGAGATCCCTGCGTGTCGACATCATCTTATAGAAGGCGCAGAACTCCTCAAACGCCAGAGAACCCTCGTTATCATCAGTGTCTGCCTCCTGATGGGGACACAAACACACACACACACACACACACACACACACACACACACACACACACACACACACACACACACACACATATACACACACACATACCACACACACACAACATAACACACACACACACACACACACACACACACACACACACACACACACACACACACACACACACACACTCAGAGTGAGGTTACAGCGCGCTTAAGAGGATAATAATACGCATCTAGTTTCACTCAGTACACATTATGTGCATGCTGAAATATTTGTATGTTTATATGTTTATTTATATGTAAATATTCATCATTTAAAGTAAACACATGAAAAGTATGTTTTGTTTCTTTCTAGTACAGTAATAATTTGAGGGTCCATCGGTAGCTCAACATGAGGATCAGCTGACATTGTAAACATAGGCCTAGTAAGTGGGCTGTGAATAGATCCAAACTAATTAATATTAATAATTATTTTAATAAAGATCTCCAGAGTATTAACATATTTAGATTTAGATCTGCGGTCAAACAAACAACAGCAAACAAACATTTATTTGTGAGACTTGAGTTTATGAGGCTCAGTTTGTTTTGACTGTCCATGACTATCTCACACTACACACATACACATACACACACACACACACTGCCTTGGATTATTGGAGTCCTGCGTGTTCAACACACACAGAAATACACTCGCGCCATCTGCTCCTGCTGCACCATATGGCCCAGGCTACAGAGCGCCATTGCACACACACACACACACACACACACACACACACACACACACACTCACACAGGCCACAGAATGCCATTACACTGACACTCACACAGAGAGGAAACCGCATACACACACACACACACACACAAACACACACACAGGCTACAGAACGCAATTGCACAGACACTCAGAGAGGAGACCGCAAACCGCAAACATACACACACATACACACACACACACACACACACACACACACACACACACACACACACACACACACACACACACACACACACACACACACACACACACACAGAAGAAGCTGCATACACATGTGCATCTCTGAAACATGCACACACACACACACACACAGAAGAAGCTGCATACACATGTGCATCTCTGAAACATACACACACACACACACACACACACACACACACACTGAGATTGTTTTGTTAAATACTACATACATTGCCATTGCTCTTTGTGTGTGTGTGTGTGTGTGTGTGAGATTGAGAGAGCGCAGACCCTGGTGATGGTCACTCACTGATTATTGTGTGTGTGTGTGAGTGTGTGTGTGTATGGAGGGTGCTGATGTATAGCACACTGGTCCAATAGAATATTATAATCTGGATGGATTGCATTGATACAGTATGGATTAGAATATTATCACATGAATACAATATTATATGGATGATGGTGCCAGAATATTTTTTTTGACATTTTGCCAGAAGTATGCAACAACACTAACTAACTAACACTAACTAACACTAACTACTGTTTTTACTGTAATTTGAATATCACATTGCAACAACACTAACTAACTAACACTAACTACTGTTTTTACTGTAATTTGAAGATCACATTGCAACAACACTAACTAACTAACACTAACTAACACTAACTACTGTTTTTACTGTAATTTGAAGATCACATTGCAACAACACTAACTAACTAACACTAACTAACACTAACTACTGTTTTTACTGTAATTTGAATATCACATTGCAACAACACTAACTACTGTTTTTACTGTAATTTGAAGATCACATTGCAACAACACTAACTACTGTTTTTACTGTAATTTGAAGATCACAGTGTGATAATGGAGACAAAACAAGACAGGTTCATTTGTTCATAATGTTTTATTTCTGTTTGATCAGCATGGTGTTGAGTAGTGTAGTGTGTCTCACTCAGAGAGGAAAGAGCAGGAAGCCACTGAAGGTGCTCTCATTATGACCGTTATCAATGAGCCTGTGCCCTCCGCTAGGGAGTCTCATGTTGACTACATCTCCCACCTCCAGTTGCAGAGTCAAACCACTGGACAGATAGGCGGCATAAGTATCCGTATCATGCTCCCATAAATGCATGAGCTGCTCCCTATTCTTATACATCTTGATATGCATATAGCGTGAGGTTAGGTCATCCCTGACAGTGAATCTGAAGTAGTAGACTCCCCTGACTGGAGCTGTGAAGAAGCCTGTTGTGCTGCTGTAGGCCTGGCCAACATTGGTGATGATTGTAGTGAACTCCAAGTTCAGCTCAGAATTCTCAGACGCAATGTATGATGAGGCACCCAGGCCTGCTGAGAATGCCACCTTGGGTTGCTGTGTGATCTCTCTCTTCAGATTCACTACTTCAGCCTCACTGGCAGACAGCCTGGTCTTCACAGCAGTCATCTCTGTGTCCATGTTGCTCAGCAGTGATTTGGTGTTCAGTAGCTGTGTGTTTTGTTCTTCATTTTCAGCTTTGGTCTTTTCTAGCTCATTCTTGGTGGCAGTCAGCAGCACTCTCAGCTCCACCACCATGTCTCTGAGTTCCCTGAGCTCAGCGGAGACGTCCAGCTGGGTAGTGACTTCAGCAGCAGCAGCAGCAGCAGCCCCAGTGCTCTGGCTCTCTGTCTGAATTTGAGTCTGAGCTCCACACATGGACAACAGCAGCACCAGCAGTGGGATGATGATAATGGCCCTCATCTTTACCAACACCAACATCACCAACACTCTGTCTCTCTCTCTCACTCACACACACACAGGAGTAGTGGTGGTAGTAGAGATGTGTGAGTCTCACTTACTGAGACACTCTTATATACGTATCAGTGGCTCATTACGTAACAGATTTCATCACTTTTAGGGTTCAAGTCCAGGGACACCGATTTCAGCATGTTGATATATTTTCCTCTGGACATTTCTGTTCTTTGAGATATCAGTGTTGTGGGAAATTCAAAGCAAATTCAGAGGTCAGGTGTCCATATTTAACCCCATTCTCTTTAGGTACAGTAAGTGTTTGTGTGTGTGTGTTTGTGCGCATGTTTGTACTGTATGTGTGTGTGTGTGTGTTCTTGCGTCCGTGTGTATGCGTGCGGAGGAGGCTTGTGTGTGGGGGCAGGCCATGGTTCTCACTCACTGTTCAGACTGCACTGTGTGATGTGTGTGAGAGCGCTAGCGGAATACAAGGTACAAGGTACAAGGTAAACTTTACTATCCCACCAGGGGAAATTCATTGGTCATTGTTGCTTGTCTTACAACATATAATTAGCCCAAGAGACGAGGGCTGAGAGACACATTACAAAACAGCGCAAAAACACAGACACACACCATAAGATACAAGAAGAAGAAGAAAAAATATGATAAATAAGCAAATAAAAAGAAGGTTATGATCAGTGGTTTGAGGTAGATAACATAAAGAGGGCATGGAGTGAAGTCAGGGAAAGACGTTTTGAGTTTATGGTGTACAATGTTATAGCTGTAGGCACAAAGGACTTCTTATACCTTGATGTTCTGATCTGTCTTTGTGACCAGGGGTTAAAAACGCACCGGACCGCACCGGTACTGCGTTCTGGCTTCTCACCTCAGATTAAAAAAAAAAAAAAAAAAATCAATATAGGCCTATCTGTGTCAATGATCACAGAGGACGAGAGCCATTAACTTGCGACTGTGCAACATTGCAAACACAACGTGTAGTGAACGTGGCGGTGGTGTGTTTTCCTTCTCTCACTTCATAAAGTTACATCAAATCAAAACCGTTATCGACGACCCCGCCTTCACAAACACGCAGTCAGTCACTTTGGCAGAAGTCCTGCCAGTTTTCACATGCGGGATAACATTTATCAACTTGATCTTTCGCGATAGTAATTGATGCGCTCAACGAACGCCTATTGCAAACTATCAAATAAAAAACTACTGTCCCTGAAATGCGTGCATGACATCTCCTGCTTTGACTTTGCTGCGCACTTCAGCCTATAAGCGAGCACTGTCTTTTTTTTCTCACTAGAGAAACTAAAGCTAAAGACCAGAAAGAAAACAAAAAGAAACTTCATAATACTCTCTCATTCCTTGGACAACTGTGCGAAAAGTAACTGTTTGGCATTAGGCATCATTTCAGCCTGATGTGAAAGCAGCAGCAAGCCTCAGGATAAAAGTGGAGAATATGTGATTTTAGTCTAGGTGCGTCGTCACTGCAATGGCATTCCAGAAGCATTTTTTTTTCACAAAGTCAAATGCACTGATTAAGTTGTAACATGTATTCAAATTACTGCAGCAATTTTTATGTGTTGCACACGTGTGCTGCAGACAGCTCATTAATTTGCAATTTTGGCACCATTTGCACCATTGGCACCATTGGCACCATTTGCTACGAACAATCTCCTAAATAAACTCAATCACTTACAGATATTGCAGTGGCTAACGGACACCCGCACGTGAAGTGTCTTGTGCGAGTGAGTGAGTTTGAAACAGGTGAGCACAGGAGAGAGCGAGAGAGAGAGAGAGAGAGAGAGAGAGAGAGAGAGAGCCCAGCCCAGCCCATGTAGTATTTAAGCAGAGGGACACCTGAACAGACTGTAGACACACCTCTATAGGCTAGACACCTCCCTAAAATAGGCCGGTTTTGGCAGCAGGTTGGGATGTCTGGGGACCCCCAAAACAGTGTCAATAAGGTTGTAGTACCAGTACGAAATTGAAACCACTTTAAGGTAAAAGCATAGGCCTTTTTGAAATGCTCATCTTGCCAACCCTTGTGTTTTAGAGGATGTCTTGTCATGTTTTCTTAGTTATTTTCTGTATTGATCCATTATCTTACTTTGGACTGACATTAAATTGTAAAAAGCAAGGTTGTGTCATATTTTGGTGTTCAGCGATGTTCAATGTTGACAGCTAGTGTAGATCAGGGGTGGGCAACAGTTTGAAGTTCTGAAGGCCACAGTCCACAGAACTTTGGCAAAGCAAGCAGAGGGCCACACTTTAGATGATTGCAATTGAACACAGCCTAGTCACACCTGGGCCGTTAGTTACCCAATTAAACACAGCCTAGTCACACCTGGGCCGTTAGTTACCCAATTAAACACAGCCTAGTCACACCTGGGCCGTTAGTTACCCATGTCTGGTGTAGAAGATCCAAATTAAAACCATTAAATGTCAAACAATGAGAGATACTTGGAACGAATGTGACACTATTGTATCCGGGTGTTTTTTTTTTTGTTTGTTTTTTTGTCTATTGCGCCTCAAAAAATGAGGGTTCCCCCCACCTGGCAAATCCCACTTCACCCACTGTTTGTAGCAATCTGCCACTTGACTTGTAGCTACTCACAAACTTTGAGAAAAGAGGATGTGTTGCATCACTGAGGGTCTGGTCTAGCTTCTGGAGTGTGAGGTCATTATACAACTGAGCTACAGATGTTTGCTTGATCCCATGACTGTACTAGCTGCATTGATAATGTGCTGCAGTTTTCTGTGATCCTTAGCATGCATGTTGCCAAAAGTGCAGATAAGGCCAAAGGATAGAACACTCTGCAGAAGAGCTTTATTTAACATTTGCAAAATGCAGCTATCCAGTTTAAAATGACTCATTTTCCTTAGGAAAAACATCCTCTGCTGCAGTTTCTTGTACTTGTTAAGAGAGCTTATTGTCTATTTCAACACCCAGATATTTGTAGTTTGACGGGACCCGCTCTACCAGTTCCCCATTGATACTAGATTGGGTCACTGTAGTGCATTTTTAAAATCAATCACCATCTTGTTTCTTTTCTTTCCGTTTACAATAAGATAGTCGTAAGAGCACCATTGAATAAAACCTTGTACCTCCCTTTCAAAGCCTGTAAAAAAACACCTGTACTGGGACACTTGAGTCACATGAGTTAGAGGGGCTTAAAAACATGTTGGATATTTCAAATACAAAATTTGTATGTTGTATTTATTTAGCCTTAGTTAGCTAATGTACTTAAACTTTATATAATTTATTGCTTCCTCCTGACCTCCAGTATGCGCCACTAGATCTCTGCTGATTTGAAAAATAACATAGAGAGTAAACTTTAAGGACATGAGAAGATGGAAATGACAGAAAAATTGGCTGATGTAGCTCAGACAATCATAGTTTCTCAAGGGCTCTCTGTCTCACACACACACACACACACAAAGGAGGCCTTGCAGGGAACAGTGATGAGTTTGGAAAGTTTGTCTGTTCTCACGATTGGATGATAGCTGTCTTTAAATGCCTAAATATATTTTCCCTCATCCCTTCCCATAGTCACTTATGAGGAGCTCTGTGTAACTGGCAATACGTCCTGATGAAAAATGAATATGGTAATGATAAACATATCCAGTATAATGATATAGCCTATATGGTGCTAAATGTCAGTGTTATTTTTAACGTGGTGGTGGAGGGTATAGCCTTATGATTCAGCCTCTAATAAGCACCATATGAAGAGGACTAAATAAAAACATGATATTGTTAAACACCGACAGTAGATAAGGGTCCCACTACACTTCATCGCTCCCCCTACAAAGAGTCGTTCGCTCCGCCCCTGACGGAAACTGATGTGTGTATTCCTTTATTTATGCCATGCTTTTAATTGTGTTTTATTATTTTTCATCATGTTTTTGATTATGTTTT
>JAODXP020000012.1:19145124-19155124 GCA_027497455.2 Sardinella longiceps | reverse complement strand
GTCTGTTAGAACTGTTAGTCTGTCTAGTACCTGTATCACATACACACACACACACACACACACACACACCTGATAAAACCTGCAGGGTTGAATTCACCTCTCACAGCTCTTTTGAGCTCTTGAGCCAGCCCTGATCATCAAAACATCCCAACGACACACACACATCTGATACTCAGTGTGTGTGTGTGTGTGTGTGTGTGTGTGTGAGTGCCTATGGCAAGATGAAGAGAGGTGCTCACACAGAAAAAGTAATCCAGGTGCTAGACAAGTATAAGAGACGTGAGTGAAGGGGTCTGCACACTGTAAATGCTACACTCTGCCTCTGTCTGTGCGGCCATAGCAGACACACACACACACACACACACACACACAAGTGGTCTGCACACTGAAAATGCTGCAAGGGAATTTATTTATTTATTTCTATAAATGTCCTCTGTGGTTGTACACCTGCCAGGTCCTTTGCTATGTAATTGTTTAAATGGGGATTGCAAGGTAAACACAAGCATACTGTAGGCGTGTGCACTGCACACGTGCATAAATATATGCATTGCACACATACAAATGTGTGTATTACCAGTGCACCACACAATGCCATATTGCTTATTCATTTCACCAGAACACAATTGATGTTACCTACCTTTGGCTCCATCACCCATCATTAACCTTTTGGATGCAGTTGTGTGATAACCAATAGAAATAATTGGAATAACAATGACATATTGCTGAGAGGAGTATCAGATCTTATACTGTTGAAGATTAGGTCCATATCTCAGACAGCATACAACTCCATTATTGTAAGGTCTAAGTTCCATATCTCAGACAGCATACATCTCCATTATTGTAAGGTCTAAGGTCCATATCTCAGACAGCATACATCTCCATTATTGTAAGGTCTAAGGTCCTTTCAAAACTGGACTTTTCAGCTCATTCAGAATGCAGAGATGTTTTGTCTTTGCTCAACCAAAAAGGGAAAATCACAACACGTTTACTATCACTGTCCTCCTATTGTAATCAAAACTGGGTTCTTAGGGAATCTGCACTAATTATATGATTCAACAGTCAAAATTCAACGTCAAAGACGTCCTCAGCAATGCTGGATCTCTTCTCCCTTAACGTCCTCAGCGCTGGATCTCTGGTCAAAGACGTCCTCAGCAATGCTGGATCTCTGGTCAAAGACGTCCTCAGCGCTGGATCTCTGGTCAAAGACGTCCTCAGCAATGCTGGATCTCTGGTCAAAGTATCTCATCATCTCTTTACTCTGCCCTCAACTGGCCATGGATCAGCTGAGTCAAATTAAAGTCTTAGTCTTATGAATGATTATTCTTATAAAGTATTAATCTTACTGAGGTATTTATGTTTGTTGCATCTCTGTTTCTTAGCAAGAAGGCTAAGGGTTAGTGTAGTACATGTAGCATCTCTGTTTCTTAGCAAGAAGGCTAAGGGTTAGTGTAGTGTAGCATCTCGTTTCTTAGCAAGAAGGCTAAGGGTTAGTGTAGTGTAGCATCTCTGTTTCTTAGCAAGAAGGCTAAGGGTTAGTGTAGTGTAGCATCTCTGTGTCTTAGCAAGAAGGCTAAGTGTAGCATCTCTGTTTCTTAGCAAGAAGGCTAAGGGTTAGTGTAGTCTAGTGTAGCATCTCTGTTTCTTAGCAAGAAGGCTAAGGTTAGTGTAGTGTAGCATCCCTGTTTCTTAACAAGAAGGGTAAGGGTTAGTGTAGTGTAGCATCTCTGTTTCTTAGCAAGGAGGCTAAGTGTTAGTGTAGTGTAGCATCTCTGTTTCTTAGCAAGAAGGCTAAGTGTTAGTGTAGTGTAGCATCCCTGTTTCTTAGCAAGAAGGCTAAGGGTTAGTGTAGTGTAGCATCCTGTTTCTTAGCAAGAAGGCTAAGTGTTAGTGTAGTGTAGCATCTCTGTTTCTTAGCAAGAAGGCTAAGGGTTAGTGTAGTCTAGTGTAGCATCTCTGTTTCTTAGCAAGAAGGCTAAGTGTTAGTGTAGTGTAGCATCCCTGTTTCTTAGCAAGAAGGCTAAGTGTTAGTGTAGTGTAGCATCTCTGTTTCTTAGCAAGAAGGCTAAGGGTTAGTGTAGTAGTGTAGCATCTCTGTTTCTTAGCAAGAAGGCTAAGTGTTAGTGTAGTGTAGCATCTCTGTTTCTTAGCAAGAAGGCTAAGGGTTAGTGTAGTGTAGCATCTCTGTTTCTTAGCAAGAAGGCTAGGTGTTAGGGTTAGTGTAGTGTAGCATCTCTGTTTCTTAGCAAGAAGGCTAAGGGTTAGGTGTCAATGTAGCATCCCTGTTTCTTAGCAAGAAGGCTAAGTGTTAGTGTAGTGTAGTCTAGTGCGATCTTCCTCTAATAAATGGGACAGCACTTCGCATAAGAACGTCTTTGCCTGTTTCATGCGTCTATCGTTAACACTGAACGGATATAAGGCTCTTAACCGGGGTAAACTGTTCAAAAGCCGTCATCGACAATTATCATCACCCACATGAGAGACTCTGGTAATTCTGGTGAAAGATTTGCGCACTTTGAAAAATATCGATCTTTCTAATAGTCATGTTTTAACACACCAGTGCGGAATTCAACTGAATTTACATCAAACTAAGATATCCCAACATTAAAATATATTATATACATGCTTAATTGCAATAGTAGCTATATTTTTGAAGTTCTTATCCAGAGCTGAGAGAACGGGACACAGCTCGGGCAGTCGGACACAGATCAGGTACCGACACGCAGTTCGCAAAGAATCGTGGGTAATTTCATCTTCACTTCAACTTCACTTCGTTCGAAGTCTGCACCAGACCTCCCTCCGTTTGAAGGGCGATTTGAAGGGCTGAAAGCCACTATCCCTCAGTCCCGAAAGTATTGGGACACCCTACACTTACACATGAACGCGCAAACCGAGTGTTAGGGCCAAAATCGAGGGTAAGTGATAGTGAAGTGATAGAAATGGGACTGGGCCTTAGTGTAGTGTAGCATCTCTGTTTCTTAGCAAGAAGGCTAGAGTGTAGTAGCATCTCTGTTTCTTAGCAAGAAGGCTAAGTGTTAGTGTAGTGTAGCATCTCTGTTTCTTAGGTAAGGTAAGGTAAGGTAGTTTTATTTATATAGCGCATTTTTACTACACAGGGTGCAACACAAAGCGCTTCAAGAGGGAAAAAAAAAACACATAACAAAACATAATGACAAAAGAAGTAGCCTAAGCCTATAATATAGGCCCATCAGAGTTCAATTGGTTGGTCGTAGTCCACGGGGATGTTGGTAATTCCCTCATGACATGTAGCACAGCGCCAGCCTGACATCAGAGGTAGGGCTGTCTGCGAAACTCAAGGAGATGTGTGCACAGTCCGGATTGGAGTCGTTGGAATTTCCACCGCGGGCTAAGTGTTAGTGTAGTGTTAGTGTAGTGTAGCATCTCTGTTTCTTAGCAAGAAGGCTTTAGGGTTATCATATTGAAGTCTGGAATATGGAACTGGAACTACTGCATTGTGAGGGAACGCAATGTTGCTGTTTAAAAATATTAACCACCATAATTAGTTTTATTACACACACACACACACACACACACACACACACACACAGATTCTTGATACACTCATGAGACGGATGCACAGGGGCGTATATATATATTGATTGAGTTTAATGGGGATTATATGGATTTAAATGATCAGCAATGAAAGAAGCAGTAACATAATAATCCACATGACAAGCGAATCTCCATGGTAACATAATAATCCACATGACAAGTGAATCTCCATGAGGGGTGGGGGTGGGGGTGGTGGTGGGGGGGCATGTTGGTCCACTGAGACTGCATCCCCAGCAGAACCAAAAAAAAAAAAAAAAAGGTGTGTGTGTGTGTGTGTGTGTGTGTGTGTGTGGGTGGGGGGGGGGGTTGGAGATCCACACACGTGAAGCTACAGGATTGGGGGGGGGTTGGAGATCCATACACGTGAAGCTACAGGATTGGTTACTCTAGCGTACGGATGGGCCAATCATAACTCAGAATAAATAAAAGCCGTTGAGGGAAATAAAGGCCAGACTAGTTGCTCTGTAGTCGCAAACATACTGGACTGCACTGGACAGTGAGAACAGGAGCACACAGACAGACTGAGGCCCTTACACAGAATTAGCTCCACATAATAAAATAACATATCAAAGTTTTCAACCGGTAAACACTGTACATCATATTCAGCGTGTGTATGTGTGTGTGAGAGTCCATGATCGGGTTCTTCCATTTCGCTTGTGTGTGTGTGTGTGTGTGTGTGTGGACATGAAAATGACCTGGGCATTTTGACGTCATGTGTCCAGTATACACAACCTCAGAGTAATTTCCTATAAAATGCCCTATAAATGTAAAAGAAGATAAAGACAAAACCCTCACATTAAGTCAAAAGCAACAGTCTCACACCCTTGACCCTTGACCTCACCCAGACGCCTTCAATGCTGTAAATGAGTTCAAGTCCTTAGTGGTGCCCCTACAGGCCTGGAGTGTGTAGTGTTTGCACAGGTTCCACATGTCTGAGAGGGAGTGTGTGTGTGTGTGTGTGTGTGTGTGTGTGTGTGTATGATTCAGTTAATGTTGAATGACTCAACAATCCGATATCACGACAACAACAACAACAACAACACACACACACACACACACACACACACACACACACACACACACACACAGGTGTATAATTCTAGGCGCTGGAGAAGGAGCGTCAGTCCTTCAGGTTGGGCGCCGGCGGAGACTGACTATGTGAGGATCTCAAAAGCAGTGAGCCCGAGACTATTTGTCTCTTTTCAAAGTGCAATTCATTTCTTGCCGAGTACAAAAATATACATTGTATCTGTATATAAGTAAAAATGCTATTATTTCATAAACTGCTTACATGTGTATGTAAACGGAGTGCTAGTCCAACGATAATACAAAAAAATGTAGTTTTATAGCTTAACAGAGACAAATGTCTTTTTCATTCTATTATAATTCTGGGTTCATACATCATCATTAAACTGAAAACATGCACAGGGCTTTGCAGAGGAGAGATAAAGTTCCATCAACTGTGTGTCTCCCATAGAGTCTGTTCACATTGGGAAGGACTGAGCATGCCCAGTAGCTGCTGCTGTGTCCCCTCCACTGAGCATGCTCAGTAGCTGCTGCTTTGTCCCCTCCACTGAGCATGCCCAGTAGCTGCTGCTTTGTCCCCTCCACTGAGCATGCCCAGTAGCTGCTGTGTCCCTTCCACTGAGTATTCTGACATTGGGAAAGACTGAGCATGCTCAGTAGCTGCTGCTTTGTCCCCTCCACTGAGCATGCCCAGTTGCTGCTGCTGTGTCCCCACGACTGAGTGTTCTGACATTGGGAAGGACTGAGCATGCTCAGTAGCTGCTGTGTCCCCTCCAGGGAGTGTGTTGACATTGGGAAGGACTGAGCATGCTCTCCACATTGGGAAGTGTGTGTTGTTCTCTCGGTGAGCCACCAGAGAAGAAGAGAAGCTAATTAATTAGCATCATCATCATGACTAGCGTAGCATAGCATAAATATTAAACTTAAGGACAAGCGGCACGTGAGTCTGAGTTAGCTTAGCTTAGCTTAGATTAGCATGGCGGCGGCTCCTGCTGTGTAGCCCAGATAAACAAACAAATAAACAAACAAACAAACAAACAAAGAGTCCCAATGCAAATAGAAGAAGCTGCTGAGTAAATGTGTGTGTGTGTGTGTGTGTGTGTGTGTGTGTGTGTGTGTGTGTGTGTGTGTGTGTGTGTGCAGTGAAGCTGCTTATAGTAAATGTGTGTGTGTGTGTGTGCGTGCAGTGTAGTGGTGGTCTGCTGAGTAAATGTGTGTGTGTGTGTGTGCAGTGTAGTGATGGCCTGCTGAGTAAATGTGTGTGTGTGTGTGTGTGTGTGTGTGTGTGTGTGTGCAGTGTAGTGGTGGTCTGCTGAGTAAATGTGTGTGTGTGTGTGTGCAGTGTAGTGGTGGCCTGCTGAGTAAATGTGTGTGTGTGTGTGTGTGCAGTGTAGTGATGGCCTGCTGAGTAAATGTGTGTGTGTGTGTGTGTGTGTGTGTGTGTGTGTGTGCAGTGGTGGCTTGTGGCTGAAGCTAAATGCTAAATGGCTGATGGCTACTGAATTAGCCCTTGGGAATAAAAAGAATAAAGTCTCTCTTGCTCTCAGCACATCCCAGGCCAGCAGTGGGAGCAAGACCAGGTGTGCTGGCCAGGTGTGTCCAGGTGTGCTGGCCAGGTGTGTCCAGGTGTGCTGGCCAGGTGTGCATCTGTGGCAGTGGCAGAGCCTCCGTTTCTTTGTGTCAGCACACATATTGAGCTGTGTGTATGTGTGTGTGTGTGTGTGTGTGTGTGTCTGTCCGTCTGTGTGAGTATGGCTGTGTGTATTAAGCTGTTTGTGTGTGTGTGTGTGTGTGTGTGTGTGTGTGTCTTGTCTATGTGAACATATATGTATTAAGCTGTGTGTGTGTGTGTGTGTGTGTGTGTGTGTGTGTCTGCTATGGCCGCACAGACAGAGGCCGAGTGTCCAGTCTTCCATGTGCTCCTATTCAAGTAAACACCTTTGCACTTTTTAATAGCTTATATCTCAAATCAGACTCATCTTAGACTCATCTCAGACTCAAATCAGACTCATCTCAGACTCAAATCAGACTCATCTCAGACTCAAATCAGACTCATCTTAGACTCATCTCAGACTCAAATCAGACTCATGTCAGACTCAAATCAGACTCATCTCAGACTCAAATCAGACTCATCTCAGACTCATTCAGACTCAAATCAGACTTATCTCAGACTCATTCAGACTCAAATCAGACTCATGTCAGTCCTGTCTGAGGTCTGGCAACAACAACTGAGGCCAGTCTCCATGGTTACTGGTACACTCAGTCTTACCATAGTTACTGTTACAATCACCATTAGCGTTACAAACACACACACACACACACACACACACACACACACACACACACACACACACACACACACTGCCCCGTGTGTGTGGTTTCAGACATATCTTCTAGTGTTTATGCAAAGTCGTCTGTAAAAGTCTTGAGCTCCTCCAAGCATACACACACACACACACATTTCTATTCTCTCTCACACATACACACACTCTCTCTCTTTCTGTCTGTCACACACACACACACACACACACCACACACACACACACACACACACACACACACAGAAGAGTGCTGTGTGTTTTAAAATAAGTTAGGAGTTCGCGTTGTGTTCTTTCTGCTCTCCCTCATGAGCTGTGTGTGTGTGTGGTGTGTGTTGTGTGTGTGTGTGTGTGTGTTTGGGCCCCAGCTGGTTCTGTAGGTCCCTGACGACACGCTCCAGGTTCTGCCGGGCCTCTCGCTCCCTCTGCAGGTCTGATTTGAGCTGCTCACGATCCTCCTCTGCTCTCTGGAGCTTCACCTGCAGCTCCTCAATCTGGAGACAGAGAGGAACATCACATTACACACACACACACACACACACACACACACACACACACACACACACACACTTGTGTCTGACCTGTGTTGAGTAGTGGGCCCTTAGGCTGCTGGCCTCACAGTGTCGGTCTCACACACACACACACACACACACACACACACACACACACACTCACCTGTGTTGAGTAGCGGGCCCTAAGGTTGCCGGCCTCACAGTGACGGTCACACACACGCTGCTGGCGTTCCCTCTCTAGTTCCCTCTTGAGGCGACCGCAGGCTTCGCTGGCCTCGTGAACTTTTCGCTCCGTGTCGGCGCGCAGACGCTCGATCTCCTTACGCAGACTTCGCTTGGCCTCGAGTGCCTCTCGCAGGCGACCCCGCTTGGTTACACGCACAAACTCCAACTCCTGCAGGACACACACATTGTTTTAAACACACATACACACACACACACACTCCGCTTGGCCTCTAGAGCCTCACGAGGCGACCCCGCTAGTTACACGCTCAAACTCCAACTCCTGTGAGGCACCACACACACCCCACCCTAAACACACACACACTCTCGTTCATGCAGGACACAGGCATCATTACACACACAAACACATACGCACACACACACACACACCTGCTGAAGGCTGCATTTGGCCTGTAGTGCCACACTCACCCACACACACACCTGCTGAAGGCTGCGTTTGGCCTGTAATGCGACACACACATACACACACACACACACACACACACCTGCTGAAGGCTGCGTTTGGCCTGTAGAGCGGAGGTGAGTTTCTCCTCCTGTTTGAGGCGCATTCTCAGGACGTCCTGCAGGAAGCGCTCTCGAGCCTCACGGGAGCTCAGGTCCCCCTGCAGCAGCGACACACGCACACACTCCAGCTCCGAGCCCAGGGGCGGGGCTACACGCTCATCGCTGCCCAATCCCGTGCTGGCGGGCGGGGGAAGGGGAGGGGCCAATGAAGGAGAATGCTCGGGAACTGTGTGGGAGACAAGGGGGTGGGGGGGAGTGTGTGTGTGTGTGTGTGTGTGTGTGTGTGTGTGTGTGTGTGTATGTGTGTGTGTGTGTGTGTATGTGTGTGTGTGTGTGTGTGTGTATGTGTGTGTGTATATGTGTGTGTGTGTGTGTGTATAAGTGTGTGTATGTGTGTGTGTATAGTGTGTGTGTGTGTGAGTGAGACAGGGGAGGGGGAGGGGGGGTGGGAGAGTTAGTTAGTGATGCCAACTATTTTGGAATGTGTAGCGCACATGAAATCCAAAATGAGCCTCAGATTTGGCTGTATATCTCTCACACTGCACACACACACACACACACACACACACACACACACACACACACGTATATCTCTCACACTGCAGAAGGGCGCACACACACACACACACACACACACACACACACACACACACGTATATCTCTCACACTGCAGAAGGGCACTGGCCCCAAACGACTGTGACACACACGTGCACGCACACACACACACACACACACACACACACACACACACACACACACACGTATATCTCTCACACTGCAGAAGGGCGCTGGCCCCAAACGACTGTGAGGCCATTCTAAAAGTGAAACAGCAAAAGTGCTTATTGCTTCATTCATGTCTTTTCACAATATTTGCCATAACATTTCAAAATGTCTCACTTTCAACATTTGCTATGCTATCTATATTCTATTGTGAATAAAACATAAATTGATGAGATTAGTAAATTATTGGATTCCATTTTTATTCACAATTTGTAGTGTCCCAATTATTTTGGAACTGTGTTTGTATAAACCCATATAAATGATAAATAAACACATTTAAACCCACATAAATGATAAATAAACACATTTAAACCCATATAAATGATAAATTCATATAAACCCATATAAAGCGATATAAATGATAAATAAACACATATAAACCCATATAAATGATACATAAACACATATAAACCTATATAAAGCCAAATAAAAGACAAATAGATGGTATAAACCACAGCAGTGCTGTATGTGTTTCTCTGCTCGAGTCTGTCTGACGCTTTGCATGAGACCCAAAGCTGCTGCATTTCTCACACTGGCCAGCAGGTGTCAGTGGTGCTACTAGTATAGCAGAGCCGTATAGAGAGTTCGGCCAATTGGAATCATGGGCGCCATTTGTTAACCAACGATTATAATGAAGTCCTATGAGACGTCGGACTAAACTAACTATTTCTATCTCTCATAGGCTAATACGTGCAATTATGACTTCAGAAAACATGAAAACAATTCATAACTAAATAAACCTGTATCTAATTTCTCCAGGAAAATATCTCTAAACGATGGAAAATGTCAATTTGTCCAGCCTGACCGAGCCTGACCGCATTTTGCTGTTAGCTCTTCCGTGTGGTGACGTAAATTGCCATAACAACGACTCAGGCTAGGACTGTGGGAAGTGAACTTAGCATGAACTTGAACAGACTTAAACTCAATCATTTATTAAATCTATTTCAGTAATATTCATTTGTGGAGTGATCCTACATGTGTCCCAAGACATTCTGGCTAGTGTGTGTGTTTGTTATGGTCATTCACAAAGCGAAACTAGCTTGTTTA
>JAODXP020000012.1:19112624-19115124 GCA_027497455.2 Sardinella longiceps | reverse complement strand
ACCGAAAACCCCAGCGAGTGAATCCGAAGGGAGCCGAGTAGAGCCGATTAGAGCCGAGTGGAGCCGAGTGGTGCTTGCTATGAGCGCCGATTTGGTGGGGAGAGGAAGGGAGGAGTTTGGCGCAGACAGTCCAAATTAGAGCCAAATGGAAACGGCATCGGCGCAAGAGGACAGATTTGGAGAGCCAACTAAAGGCGATCTTACAAAACTCAAACATGGAAGCCACTCTGGTGACAGAATACAATTTCGTGCTTATATGTTTTTGTTCTCCTAAATTCCTTTGACCTTTTAACACCAAACATTGGAGAAAGTACTGTTGGGCCTAACAGCTGACATTATTTCACAATATGTCTGATGGATTACAGAGTACTAACTAAAGAAATATGTGCACAAATATTATTCCATATCACGTGTGGTCTTCAGAATAATATAAACACCCACTGTAGTGATCAGTATATATGAAATTAATAACCTTTCCAACTCCATCTCATTGCCTCTTAATTACACTTAATGTGTTAGTGATAACTCATGTAATAACACATTATTATACATGATTTACAGTGTTATTATATATTTTATTATCAACGTTCATCTTACAACTATGTAGTTATATAATATTTTTCTTAAATTAGTTCTGCAAATTCCACACACATTGTTACATTGCTATGTTCCGAACTTCCGACTAATTAAATAGGTAAGACTGGGTTATTGGAATAATGATCACAAGCGCACACACACACACACACACACACACACACACACACACACACACACACACACACACACACAGACCTCGGGTGTAATGTGCATCTAGCAGCCATTCGGGACATCTCATGATTACATGTACAGTACATACAAGGATGGAAGGTGAATTTGTGTGTGTGTGTGTGTGTGTGTGTGTGTGTGTGTGTGTGTGTGTTTGGGAAAAGGGGGTGGATGCTGTAGGATTTACTACCAAAATCACATATCTCTTCCAAAACTGTTCACCCATGCTTCCGACTTAATTTCTTTCTCATGTAAAGAGTCAGTGGCACCCAAACTGCAAAGATCCTTCTCAACTGCCAAGCACATTTCTCGAAACAGACTGGACGATCTCCACACTCTTAGTGCTTTTTGCTTAACTAAATTGGATGGTTCAGCAAAACACCATGGATCACCAGCAAAAGCTCATATCTCTCCCAAAACAGTTCACCCATGTGCCAAAATGAAGTTTCTTTCTCATTCAAATAGTCAGTGCCCCCAAAATGCATCATCTCTTTTGCATTGTGTGAGCTCTACAAGTCAAAATGTTTAGATGTTTTCTCATGTGGCAGAGGACCATTGAAATAACACTCATTGTCCTTCATCGACACTGTTTGAAGAAAATGATGAAAAGTTTAGAGAAATGTGTTATAGCAATTGTGAAAAACACTATTCTCACGATAAAACTATTTTGATACACCAAAATAAAAGAAAAATGTATATTTTGAGTGCACAACCTGCAAAATAAACTGATGATCAAAATAAATAAGGAAAATTATATTTAGGGTACAGTATTTCAAGAGATTTGTATAGAATTGAAGGTATTCCACTCTAGCCTAATTTTGACAATTGAACAGACCATTATGCATTTGATGACTTATACAATGAAATCATACTGACATATTTTGGAGAGAAAAGCCATTAGACTGAAAATTTGCTAATCAGTTGAGATCAACAAGATGTAATCAATTGGAATATGTGCTAAATGTAGGCAAACTGTGCTAACTGTAGACTACTTAAACATAATAGTTTCCAAAATGCACTAAGAAAATAGAGACATGTACTAATGCAATTAAAATGCGATGAAAGCAATGAGAAATACCACTCTGTTTTGAACAACTGAAGGATAGTTTGGAGATTTGTCCATGTTATTTTGAGAATGTAATCTCAGTTTCAAGAAATGAGCCAAACCAATGGAGAAAAACTGTAATATCTGGAGGATGGAGCTGAAGTTTCCAAGCACTTAGAGCAAAGAGTGCAATACTGTTTAAACTCATAACTACACATAACCACTCATAACTACTCATAACTACTCATACTCATAACCTAGACTCACATACAGTAGCTAAGACTGAGACACATAACTAGACTGAGACACATAACTAGACTGAGACACATAACTAGGCCTACTCATAAACTAGACTCACATAACTAGACTGAGACACATAACTAGACTGAGACACATAACTAGGCCTACTCATAAACTAGACTCACATAACTAGACTGAGACACATAACTAGACTCAGACACATAACCTAGACCAGTGGTTGGGAAAGTGTGGTCCATGAAGAAGCTCAAATGGTCTACGAAGGGATTTCCCAACAAATATGAGGAATTTGTGTGTTTCTCATTTGCATTACATCTCACATTATTTGAAGGCCAATGATACTGAATACTATGGGGCAGGCTTGTCATTTATATTAAATACATCAGACTATCGAATTTCAAGTGCCTATAAATGCTTATTTAGAGATGCCTA
>JAODXP020000012.1:19108735-19112524 GCA_027497455.2 Sardinella longiceps | reverse complement strand
TGGTGGTGGGTTGGGGTGTTGGTTGTGGTGGTGGGTTGGGGTGTTGGTTGAGGTGGTGGTGTTGGGTTGGGGTGTTGGTTGTGGTGGTGGGTTGGGGTGTTGGTTGAGGTGGTGGGTTAGGGTGTTGGTGGGTTGGGGTGTTGGTGGTAGACATGGATGGCTGACTGGCAGGGCAGGTGATGAGGCTAGTGGTCATCCCCAGTGCTGATTAGAATAGTCCAGGGGCAGGGCAGGTGATGAGGCTAGTGGTCATCCCCAGTGCTGATTAGAATAGTCCAGGGGCAGGGCAGGTGATGAGGCTAGTGGTCATCCCCAGTGCTGATTACAGTAGTCCAGGGGCAGGGCAGGTGATGAGGCTAGTGGTCATCCCCAGTGCTGATTACAGTAGTCCAGGGGCAGGGCAGGTGATGAGGCTAGTGGTCATCCCCAGTGCTGATTACAGTAGTCCAGGGGCAGGGCAGGTGATGAGGCTAGTGGTCATCCCCAGTGCTGATTACAGTAGTCCAGGGGCAGGGCAGGTGATGAGGCTAGTGGTCATCCCCAGTGCTGATTACAGAGGTCCAGGGGCAGGGCAGGTGATGAGGCTAGTGGTCATCCCCAGTGCTGATTACAATAGTCCAGGGGCAGGGCAGGTGATGAGGCTAGTGGTCATCCCCAGTGCTGATTAGAATAGTCCAGGGGCAGGGCAGGTGATGAGGCTAGTGGTCATCTCCAGTGCTGATTAGAATAGTCCAGTGGACAGAGACGACTACTGCTGGTCCACAGGCATCCTCTAGTGGTCAGCGAGGGGAATGCTGAATTATTTGTACATTTAGTCAGAGTTTCCTAGTTGCATGTAAGCTAACATTTGTAAAGTAACATTTGGTGGTTAGTGAGTGAGGTCTCCCCTTCCTCTGTAAAGCACTTTGGATCAACTGAGTTGTGTTAAAATGCGCTAGATAAATACACTTGACTTGACATTCATTTCACAGATTTCTGGGCGTGATTTCTGTGTTCCCATCACCAAAACGTCTACAGTAATGTGCTCCCACCACAGATTGCAGTTTTAAGAATTGTGTTTATGTCACAATTTTTTGTGAGATCATGTTGTATTAGAAGACTGAAGATGAGCTGTTCTCTGAACCCAAAGAGGTCGGCCAGCCACCTGTCATTTATATTGAAAACTTTTGCTATCTGAATTTGGAGTGCCAAAATTGTAGCCTTAGCAAGCCTATCAATCTGCTTCTCCTGTCCGGGCCACAGTAGATGACTTAGCCCAGTTACTCACAATCATTAGCTCCCAGAGGCCCACTGTTGCACTGTTGCACAAAATCAGAATAAACCTTCACAATTTCTTACAACCATATCTGCATTACCTAGAGGCCCTGTTGTTCAGTTCTGCATTGTTATAACATGGAAGACTGTAAATAACCAAAAGGTTCAGTGTAGAAATTTATAACAACCATAATCTAATGATTAATTATTAAATGGTTTGCACAAATAAGTAATCAACTGTTAAAACATAACTGTAAAACATAATTTCAGTAATAAACAGAAATGAAACCATATTTCATAGAATAGTCAATTAGTTAGTTAACAGTTTGTTATGGTTAAAAGATGAAATGGAAAAACCTTGTGAAATCAAATAGGCTAATCTTGCAGATTGAAACCATTAACTCACCAATTAACCTCATACTGAAGTCAATAAGCTATTTACAGTTTTTCTCAATTGGTTTGGCTCATTTCTTGAAACTGAGACATTCTCAAAATAACATGGACAAATCTCCAAACTATCCTTCAGTTGTTCAAAACAGAGTGGTATTTCTCATTGCTTTCATCACATTTTAATTGCATTAGTACATGTCTCTATTTTCTTAGTGCATTTTGGAAATGATTATGTTTAAGTAATCTACTGTTAGCACAGTTTGCCTACATTTAGCACATATTCCAATTGATTACATCTTGTTGATCTCAACTGATTAGTAAATTTTCAGTCTAATGGCTTTTCTCTCCAAAATATGTCAGCATGATTTCATTGTATAAGTCATCAAATGCATATTGGTCTGTTCAATAGTAGAATACCTTCAATACTATACAAATCTCTTGAAATACTGTACCCTAAATATCATTTTCCTTTTTTATTTTGTTCATCAGTTTATTTTGCAAGGTTGTGCACTCAAAATATACATTTTTCTTTTATTTTGGTGTATCAAAATAGTTTTATCGTGAGAATAGTGTTTTTCACAATTGCTATAACACATTTCTCTAAACTTTTCATCATTTTCTTCAAACAGTGTCGATGAAGGATGGGCTAAGAGACATGTTGGAAATGAGTGTTATTTCAATGGTCCTCTGCCACATGAAAAAACATCTAAACATTTTCACTTGTAGTGCTCACACAATGCAAAAGAGATGATGCATTTTGGAGGCACTGACTATTTGAATGAGAAAGAAACTTCATTTTGGCACATGGGTGAACTGTTTTGGGAGAGATATGAGCTTTTGCTGGTGATCCATGGTGTTTTGCTGAACCATCCAATTTAGTTTAGCAAAAAGCACCAAGAGTGTGGAGAATGTCCAGTCTGTTTCGAGAAATGTGCTTGGCAGTTGAGAAGGATCTTTGCAGTTTGGTTGCCACTGACTCTTTACATGAAAAAGAAATTAAGTCAGAAGCATGGGTGAACAGTTTTGGAGGAGATACTGTATGTGATTTTGAAGGTTAGCTATGGTGTTGTGCAGAGTTGTAAGAGTGTTATGCCAAATGATCTTAGAGTTTTGATAATTTCAATTCTGTTTCAAGAAATGAGCCAAACCAATTGAGAAAAACTGTAATGTAGGGGAAAAAAAAACAAGTGCTGTTGGTAGGAAAAAGAAGGTGAAAATGTGCTAAAACACTGAGCCAATGGCAGCTAACACTGAGTGAATGGGGCATAGAAAGAAAGAGACTTGAATTTTCCTTTGGCCCATTCAGCTAACTTCACTGCAGGTTTCCTTTGCGGTTTATGGCCTCTTTTTCCTGTTTGTCCACAGACAGTATAGCCTACGCTGGGTGCTACAGCAACAAAGATACGGATTGAAACCAACCACACTGCCGGCCATGTTATGTTATGGTCAGTGTTGTGTGTAATCGCAGTCACTGACCTTGGCAAGACAGTGTTTGTGTGTGTGTGTATTTGATCATGTGTGTGTGGGATGTCACAGGATGCTTGACTTTCCTACAGTACAGCACTTTATCTTATTTAATCTTTAACGTATAGGCTATATGTAGGCCAGGGGATGGAGACCTCTGATGTCATACCAAGCATTAAATAGCCTGGTCAATCTGGTCAGACTCAAGGAGACGATGGTCACTGATGGAAGCAGTGCATTAATAAACAGTTACACACATTCCCCAGAGGAGGGAGCCGTTGGGCAGCTCTTTACAATAAAACACACAAATCTGCTTTGCTCAGGTTAGACATTCACAACATCATACATCATACTGGTTTTATTATTGACAACATACATCATACATCATACTGGTTTTATTATTGACAACATTCCCAATCCTCTTTTCCCCCGTGCCATTAATGACACATCTGATAGAAATAAATACACTCTAGAATGGGATTTACCACATTAAACATAAAAGTACTTTTCCATTTGCCCACTATTGGCCACTATTGGCCTGCTAGAGAACCAGGTGGCTTTGCACAAACCCTTCCACCGTCCGGCCACTACAGCTCACACACACACACACACACACACACACACACACACACCTTCCACCGTCCGGCCACTACAGCTCACACACACACACACACACACACA
>JAODXP020000012.1:19096235-19098735 GCA_027497455.2 Sardinella longiceps | reverse complement strand
GACTAATGAATGCGTGTTTGTGAAGTTTGGACAAACTTTATTCATTTGGGGAACAATTAACTTTAGTTGCGCAACTTCCACTGAGCGCCTCTCTCACAATTAAATAAATAGATCTCTGAAGATCGTCAAACTCCCCCTCAGCCAGTCAGTCAGTCCAGTCGGATCCGTCAGCAGTTGTGTGTCCCCACCACCACTGGCCAAGGTGACATGTAAACGAGTCGGCCTAGCCCTTACCTTGATTCCGAGCACGCACACTCACACGCACACGCAACGCCCTTTCGGTTCACTCCCGAGGAGAGAAGGAAGGGCCGCCAGGTATGAAACAGGTAGATTATTCCCCAGCAGGCTCACGGACGTCTTTAGCAGTTGGGTAGTGAGTCCATGTGTAAAGTCTCATCTAGTTCGCCCCTATCCTCTGTGGTTATTCCCGATTATTTCTTGTGGCGAACAAAAGCCAGGAACTTTGAAGAAATTCCACTCAAAGCTCCGCTGCTCTCAGACAGAAGCCAACCCTAATTGTAAAGCGCTAACGTGGTCTTCCCTGGTCCTAGTGCTCGCCGGTTAGTAATGCGGAAGAGTTCACACTTCACCTCTAGGCGGTGTCAAATCCTCACTAACCCTTAGTATATTTTATATTATCACATTAAAACATGGGAATAAAACAAACAACACTTACAATGTCATTGTTAACAGAATTTTATTCAAAAAACCATATAGTTCCTTCTCCCTTGGCTTGATTACCATATACTTTAATATAGATTGATGGACCCCATGGCTGTTACATAGATAAATTGTACATGGAAGTGATGTTAGCAGACAGAGATGTGTGGTGTGTGTGTGTGTGTGTGTGTGTGTGTGCGTGTGATGACTCTGTCCACTGTGGTAGAATGGAATCAGTGAGAGTGCAACATCATTGCATTGGTCAATTAGAACGATTTAGAAATGGCATGATAAATATACCACCACAATATCCTTGTGCATGCACACACACACACACACTCACATATACATACATACACACACACACACACACACACACACACACACACACACACACACGCACAGGGGTGGACTGGCAGTATGGCACACAGGCCCTGACATTCTCACTGTAACTGTAATCATAGGCTTATTTTCTAATGGTCTGACCAGTATGGTGGGCTGGTCTTGTTCAAAATGCCAGGGCCGATTTTTTGTCCCAGTCCGCCCCTGCGCACGCACAGACACACACACACACACACACACACACACACACACAGAAGGTGTTTCCTCTGCAAACGTTGAGATGTTGGTTTCACTTGGTCACAACAAAAAGTTGCTAGACCGGTTAGCTCACTGTGTGTGTGTGTGTGTGTGTGTGTGTGTGGTGTGATGTTTGTAATGTCAGTTATCCCACAGCATGAGTGTGTGTGTGTGTGTGTGTGTGTGTGTGTGTGTGTGTGTGTGTGAGGGAGACATTGTTAAGACCTGTTATCCCACGGAATGTGTGTGAGTGTGTGCCAAATGTTGATCAACGGTGCTGTTTTTGTGTGTGTCATACGTTGGTGAAACCTGTTATCCTGTGGTCACACACACACACACACACACACACACACACACACACACACACACACACACACACACACACACACACATACACACACACACTAATCCCATCTCCTCCTTGTTCCTTGGGAGTCATAACTCTGGAATGCAGCAGGTTGACTGAAAACTGTCATGTCCTTTGTGTGTGTGTGTGTGTGTGTGTGTGTGTGTGTGTGTGTGTGTGTGTGTGTGTTTGTATGGTAGATTCTACAGCACGTTCTAGTTACCTGTCATTAGTATTACGGTGTTACATTCAAACTTCACAATCAATCAAACAGAAGTACATGATGTAGCGCGACACACACACACACACACACACACACACACACACACACAAACACACACACACAAGCCCATTGTGGGCAGAAGACCCTGCATACACACATTTCACACATGCTGGAACAGGTTGCCCGCTGCAGGGATGCTCAGGGTGTTTCTCTGTGTGTGTGTGTGTGTGTGTGTGTGTGTGTGTGTGTGTGTGTGTGTGTGTGTGTGTGTGTGCCTGTGCAAGAGTGTGTGACCCTGGTGCCTGCTTCCTCTCTCACATGTGTGGCCGAGGCAGTGTGTGTTATTGTGTGTGTGTGCATGCATGTGTTTATGCTTGAATGTGTGTGTGTGTGTGTGTGTGTGTGTGTGTGTGTGTGTGTGCTTATGTGTGTGATGGATCTGATGATTCTGGTGAAGCTGAGGCTGTGTGTGTGTGTGTGTGTGTGTGTGTGTGTGTGTGTGTGTGGTGAATATTCATCCATCTGTAGTTCATTATTAACTGCCCTTCAGGAGTCCCAGTTCTGGAATGTTACAAAAAGTTTTTTTTAAACGCTCATGATTTTAGAAGTGAGGTGAAGAGATTTTACTGGTTAGAGAGATTTTAATGAATTTAATGATTATGATTTGAGTGATTTTAGATCTCAATCCTGGA
>JAODXP020000012.1:19073735-19088735 GCA_027497455.2 Sardinella longiceps | reverse complement strand
CCTGAGTCAGCCAGACCTACTGAGAAAGCCACCTTGGGTTGCTGTGTGATCTCTCTCTCCAGATTCACTACATCAGTCTCAGTGTCTGACAGTCTGGTCTCTTGGGCTGCAGTTTCCATCTTCAGGTTCTCCACCTCAGTCTCACTGGCAGACAGTCTGGTCTTCACTGGCAGACAGTCTGGTCTCTTGGGCTGCAGTGTCTTTCTTCACAAACTCCATGTCAGTCTCAGTGGCTACCAGTCTCTCAGTCTGTGCTGCATTTTCCTTCCTCAGATTCACCACTTCAGCTTCGCTGGCAGCCAGTCTGGTCTTCACAGCAGTCATCTCTGTGTTTAGAGCAGTGTCCACGTTGTACAGCAGTGATTTGGTGTTCTGTAGCTCATTCTGGGTGACAGCTCAGGTCATCTCAGCTCCGCCACTGTGGTCTCAGCTCCACCACCATGTCTCTGAGTTCCCTGAGCTCAGCGGAGACGTCCAGCTGGGTAGTGACTTCAGCAGCAGCAGCAGCAGCAGCAGCAGCCCCAGTGCTCTGGCTCTCTGTCTGAACTTCAGTCTGGGTGCTCTGAGTCTGAGCTCCACACATGGACAACAGCAGCACCAGCAGTGGGATAATGATGATAATGGCCCTCATCTTTACCAACACTCTGTCTCTCTCTCTCACACACACACAGGATTAGTGGTGGTAGTAGAGATGTGTGAGTCTCACTTACTGAGACACCCTCTTATACACTTCAATGGCTCATTATGTAACAGATTTCATCACTTTTAGGGTTTAATCAAGTCCTCTGGACATTTCTGTTCTTTGAGATATCAGTGTTGTGGGAAATTCAAAGCTGTTGTCGTTGGGTTTGGTGTCCTTATTTAACCCCATTCTATTTAGGTATGTCTCTCTCTCTCTCTCTCTCTCTCTCTCTGTGTGTGTGTCTGTGTGTGTGTGTGTGTGTGTGTGTGTGTGTGTGTGTGTGTTTGTGTGTATGTGTTCCTGTATCTGTGTGTGCATGCGTGTGGTGGGGGCAGTCTGAGTTTTTACTCACTGTTCAGACTGTGTGATGTGTGAGAGATCACTATAAGAAAAAAAAACACCTGTACTGGGACACCTGGGAGTTAGAGAGCCTAAAAACATGTTGGATATTTAAAAGAAACTTGTATGTTGTATTTATTTAGCTTTATTTATCTAATGTACTTTAACTTTAATTTAATTGTTCTATTTATTATGTCCTCCTGACTTCAAGCCAAGTGTATTTATATAGCACATTTTAACACAGCACAATTAATCCAAAGCACTTTAGAGGGGACCTCACTAAGCCCAACCAATGTGTAGCACCCACCTGGGTGATGCATGGCAGCCATCACAGTAGGTGCCAGAACGCTCACCACACACCAGCTAGAGGTGGAGGGACTGGACAGGAGGAAAAGGGATGAATAAGCCAATTAGAGAGGGGGGATGATTAGGGGGCCAGATTGAATGAGCCAGGTTGGGACTTTAGCCAGGTGTGTGTGTGTGTGTGTGTGTGTACCTCTCTGTCGAAGTCGAGCATGTGTAGTAGCTGTATGGCGAGCAGGATGCTGTTCTGGTGTTGCTGTGTGTGTGTGTGTGTGTGTGTGAGTGTGTGTGTGTGTGCGTACCTCTCTGTCGAAGTCGAGCATGTGTAGTAGCTGAATGGCGAGCAGAATGCTGGTCTGGTGTTGCTGTGTGTGTGTGTGTGTGTGTGTGTGTGTGTGTGTGTGTGTGTGTGTGTGTGTGTGTGTGTGTGTGTGTGTGTACCTCTCTGTCGAAGTCGAGCATGTGTAGTAGCTGAATGGCGAGCAGAATGCTGGTGTGGTGTTGCTGTGTGTGTGTGTGTGTGTGTGTGTGTGTGTGTGTGTGTGTGTGTGTGTGTGTGTGTGTGTGTGTGTACCTCTCTGTCGAAGTCGAGCATGTGTAGTAGCTGAATGGCGAGCAGAATGCTGGTCTGGTGCTGCTGGTCAGTCACGTTGAGGAGTGTGTCCAGGTCTCGGCGTGCCAGAGAGCCCAGCGTTCTCCCATCAACCAGCTGGGACTGGAAGCACTGGGAGTACTGGGGCAGCCCCACCTCCGCTAGCCACCACTTACTGACCCACTGGTGGTCCAGCTCAGACGCCTTACTCAGCCTGGGGGAATACACACACAGTTAGTGTGTGTGTGTGTGTGTGTGTGTGTGTGTGTGTGTGTGTGTGTGCGCAATACCACGCCTTACTGACCCAGTGGTGGTCCAGCTCAGACGCCTTACTCAGCCTAGAGGAATCAGCACAGTTAGTGTATGTGTGTGTGTGTGTGTGTGTGTGTGTGTGTGTGTGTGTGTGCAATACCACTTACTGACCCACTGGTGGTCCAGCTCAGACGCCTTACTCAGCCTAGAGGAATCAGCACAGTTAGTGTGTGTGTGTGTGTGTGTGTGTGTGTGTGTGTTTGTCTGTGTGTGTGTGTGTGTGTGTGTGTGTGTATGTGTGTGTGTGTGTCTGTGTGTGTGTGTGCAATACCACGCCTTACTCAGCCTAGAGGAATCAGCACACAATTAGTGTGTGTGTGTGTGTGTGTGTGTGTCCTCACCCTTGTCCCTTCTGCTCTGCTTGTCTGTAGTCCTCTATGGCCAGGCGGAGTTTTCTGCGGTGTATCTGTGTGTGTGTGTGTGTGTGTGTGTGTGTGTGTGTGTGTGTGTGTATCCTCACCCTTGTCCCTTCTGTTCTGCTTGTCTGTAGTCCTCTATGGCCAGGCGGAGTTTTCTGCGGTGTAGCGGGTTGTTGATGCCCAAACCCAACTCCAGATCATCATCAGTTAGGCCCAGCAGCACCTGTAGAGGGTACACACACACACACACACACACACACACACACACACACACATGTAAATACACACAAACACACGTAAACACATGTGAATACACACTCACACACACACACATGTAAATACACACACACACACACACACACACATGTAAACACACATATAAACACACACCCACACACGTAAATGCACACACACCCACATGTAAACACACATACACAGCACCTGCAAGGCATACACACACACACACACACACACACTCTGCTTCATTACTAGGGTTGGTAATGAACAGGCGATGATCGATTATTTGCTTGCTACAAGCCTTTCCAGCAAATTTCTAGGCAACATATTCTCCTCCAAAAGACAAGCCACAAAGTTTGGGATCTGAACTATGAAATATAAATTTGCCTGTAGCCTTTGACAGATTTAGTTTGTCCTACATGCATTGATGGACTTATTATTTGCTTGTAGGTTTTGCCTATATTTCAGTAGCTATTGTATGCTCATTTTGCAGAATAAATGTTTGAGAATCTTTCATATTTGACTGAATCGTCAGATTTCCCTAGGATTTAAACTAAGCTGGTTGTAACCATTGTTGTATCTTGTTCAGTGTATTAGATCGAAATAAATATGTAGCTTTATTTGGAATATAACATAGTTCATTTACACCAAATTCATTGATGAAGACATCTGTCTTCACAAACCAGTCTCTGATTAGACAAATTTTGTTAATAGAAATAGCCTTAGATATGATAGATTCTGATAAGTATTCTTCAAGTAATGAATGATTGGCAATATAAACATATACATGTGCACACATATACACTGTATGTAATTTATTCATATTAGAAGCATCAATACATTCACACTAAGCCCCTCTTAACTCTGGTTCCTGGTCCATGCTCAATAAAACATTATAAAGTCCAATGAAATTACTGTGACGCTGTATTTACCTTCCAACGTCATTTAAAATGCGGTCTGATACTGGAGAAATGTTTTATGTTCTCATATCAGGTAGTTAAATGGCTAAATGTAACTAAGTGCACATTAAATTCAACAGGAAGCTAGTGAGGATGTTTCCTCCGAGGAAATGTGTAGCAGGCATGCTGTTGAATGAATAGGCCTACTGCTTATTAGCAATTTCAGACAAATGTTCTTTGTTATTTAGCGTAGCCTATGTGGCTACTGAAGGCTATTTAGAGTAGCGTCATATTTTCATAGTTGGCTCTGGCTTGACAAGCATTAACATTTGACCACTGGAATATGCAAACCAACCAACCTGTGCGTCCTGCTCCCCCTCTTGTCCTGAGTTTGAACAGAACTATGTCTAAGTTCTTCCAGTCACCAGCTGTCCTCTGTTTTAGGTCCCATATCTCCTCATGCATACAAACATGCTCATGATAGCCTAGACTGCATTCCAAATATGTTTCATCCGCAAAATCACTAAACAACACACGGATCCATTCGCTCTCAGTCATACTGCAGGGAGCCAAAATGCCCTTTTTTCTTAACAACTTTGGAGCACGTCGTGTGCCTATTTATCATTAATTTGTGTGGGAAAGAAGGGGGGGGGGGGGGCAAACCCAAACCCATGAGCCCTGACCACCAAACCCATGGCTCTGACAGTGGGTAAGTGACTTTTTTTTTTTTTTTTTTTAGCAAATAATTGATCAATTGTTCATTAACTTCATGAATAATCGAACATGAACATTTCTGTAAAGTCCCAACCCTATTCACTACCCAATCAGAAAGCCTTCAGTGCTGACTGACCCCTACAGCAGCCAATCACAGAGGGCCTTTAGGAATGAGTTGTGAATGAGAGGCGGGCTCTACAGATCTCACTCTTTACCCATGAAGCACCTGTGCCACCAGGGCACATGATTAACACTCTAGACAACACACTCCACATCTACTACCACTACACACACACACACACACACACACACACACACACACACACACACAGTGATACACTCACACACATACACATACACATACACACACACACACACACACACACACACACACACACAGCACACACACACACACACACACAGTGGCACACACACACACACACACACACAGTGGCACACACACACACACACAGTGGCACACACACACATACACACACACAGTGATACACTCACACAGTGGCACACACACACACACACACACAAAGTGGGACACACACACACATACAGTTATACACTGACCTTCCCGCTCTTGACGTTGTCGGTGCATGCGCGTGCGTACATGGGCATTGCCATGACGATGTGGAGCCAGGCGTGCACGGTGGAGGCCCTCCAGAGGGAGATGGGCGTGGAGCGCGAGAGCTCCACCTGCTGGAGAAGATCAGCATGGTCCTCACCGTCAGACACAGACTGAGACTGATGCTGCTGCTGATGATGCTGCTGGGGTACACTCACACTGGACTGGCTGTCTGAGTCACCACCTGCTGATAGGACACCCAAGGGTGTGTGTGTGTGTGGGGGGTGGGGGGCACAGGGAGAGAGGAGAGAGGGAATATGTAGGGAGAGGGAGAGAGAAGAGACGTATAGAGAGAGGGAGAGACACAGGGAGAGAGGGAGAGAGAAGAGACGTATAGAGAGAGGGACAGACACAGGGAGAGAGGGAGAGAGAATAGACGTATAGAGAGGGGGAGAGACACAGGGAGAGAGGAGAGAGGGGGAGAAGAGAGAGAGGGGGGTTCAGAAAGAGGGAAAAAGGGGGAGAAAGAGAGGGGGTGAAAGGAGACACAGGGAGAGGGAGAGAGAAGAGATGTAGGGGAAGAGGGGAGACAGAGAAGTAGTAGAGGAGGACAGAGAGAGAGGAGGACAGAGAAGTAGTAGAGTAGGACAGAGAGAGAGGAGGACAGAGAGAGAGGAGGAAGAGAGGGCAATGAAAAAAAAGAGGGAGGAAAAGAAGAAGATGAAGAGAGGAGGAATGGAAGAAGAAGAGGAGGTGAACAAGAAGAGAGGGTGATGAAGAGGAGGAGGAGAAGAGAGGGTGATGAAGAGGAAGAGGAGGAGAAGAAGAGAGGGTGATGAAGAGGAAGAGGAGGAGAAGAAGAGAGGGAGGTCCAGAAGAAGATGGGATAAGGAGAAGAAGAGAGGGTGATGAAATAAGAGAAAGGGAGGTGAAGGGAGAGAAGGACTTCTGCTGGTAGATTAACATACCTGCCGGTGATGTGTGTGTGTGTGTGTGCCTGCGTGTGTGTGTGTTGTGTTTACACAGCGCCACTGCTGATATTTGGGCAGGTTAAGTGGGTCGTGGTCATCATACACAAAGGCTTATGAGACTCCTGCACTGATGCACGTCTGCCAGCAGAGGTCACTCATACACACACAGGACCCGGAGTTCGGCCAACCGGAATCATGGGTGCATGATTAGCCCTTTTTATAATGTAGTCATATGAGATGTCAGGCTAAAGTAATTATTTCGTAACAATTCATAGCTAAAATATTTTCTTCAAGAAAATGTTGGTAAACATAAAATGTCTATCCTGACCGTATTTTGCCGTTAGTTCTTCCTGTGGTGTCGTTAGTTGCCATAACAACGACTCAGTCTAGGACTGTGGGAATCTAACTTAGCATGGACTTGGACACAATAATAGATAGTAAATCTATTTCATTTACATTTGTTTGTGGAGTGATCCTTATGGTTAGGCAAGGACCTAAGGCTCCCGTGTGTGTGAGTGCCCTCTGCTGGCAGACGTGTATATATATATGGCTCTGCAGGACCCCATGGCCTGATCCCCCTGTGTGTGTGTGTGTGTGTGTGTGTGGCTGGTTGTGTGGCTGTGGTGTGTTCTTTGGCTGGAAATGTGCTGTACTTACTTACTCTGGCTGTGTGTGAGTGTGTGTGTGTGTGTGTGTGTGTGTCTTCTTACTTACTCAGGCTGTGTGTGTATGACTGTGTGTGTGTGTGTGTGTGTGAGTGTCTCACTTACTTACAAAACTGCAGTCAGAGCTGAGAGGCCAGTAGAGAGAACCACTCACAAACTCTGTGTGTGTGTGTTTGTGTTTGTGTGTATGTGTGTGTGTGTGTGTGTTTGTGTGTGTGTGTAAGTATGAAACCTTTTCTTTCTCCGGTGAAATCCTCTAGCACACACGCACGCACGCACACACAGACACGCACACACACACACACACACACACATAATTCTTTGTCTGTGAAAACTGCATCTTTAATCATGAGGATCATTCTGTCCATCAACACCTTAGGAGAAAAATGTGTGAAGGTGTGTGTGTGTGTGTGTGTGTGTGTGTGTGTGTGTGAGGGTGTTATATGGTTCATGCCATATATGGTTAATTAGGGCTGTGCTCAGTGATGATGCTGCGTTGGTTTATCCCTGTTTTAAGACTCTTATGAGACTAACTTACTGTGACTCCCCAACATTATATAACTCCTGTCTCCATGACTGATACTGTGTGTGTGTGTGTGTGTTAGTTAGCCCTGTGTTTTAAGACTCTTATGAGACTAACTTACTGTGACTCCCCAACATTATATAACTCCTGTCTCCATGACTGATACTGTGTGTGTGTGTGTGTACGTGTGTGTGTGTGTGTGTGTGTGTGTGTTAGTTAGCCCTGTGTTTTAAGACTCTTATGAGACTAACTTACTGTGACTCCCCAACATTATATAACTCCTGTCTCCATGACTGATACTGTGTGTGTGTGTGTGTGTGTGTGTGTGTGGTGTGTGTGTGTGTGTGTTAGTTAGCCCTGTGTTTTAAGACTCTTATGAGACTAACTTACTGTGACTCCCCAACATTATATAACTCCTGTCTCCATGACTGATACTGTGTGTGTGTGTGTGTGTGTGTGTGTGTGTGTTGTGTTAGTTAGCCCTGTGTTTTAAGACTCTTATGAGACTAACTTACTGTGACTCCCCAACATTATATAACTCCTGTCTCCATGACTGATACTGTGTGTGTGTGTGTGTGTGTGTGTGTGTGTGTGTGTGTGTTAGTTAGCCCTGTGTTTTAAGACTCTTATGAGACTAACTTACTGTGACTCCCCAACATTATATAACTCCTGTCTCCATGACTGATACTGTGTGTGTGTGTGTGTGTGTGTGTGTGTTAGTTAGCCCTGTGTTTTAAAGGAATAGTCCACCTCTTTATGAAAATTGGTTATCCACTCCCTTACTTGGAGTTACATATGAGGGTAAGAGCATTTTGGTCTCAGTGCATGTGTTGTCCTAGTCTGGCAACCCCAATTTTACCTTTAGCTTAGCATAGACACTGGAAAGTAAAGTTGCCAAAGAATTGCTATCTGGCAACTTTGCATTCCAGCGCCTATGCTAAGCTAAAGCTAAAAAATGGGGAAAATTGGTAATGCCATACTAGGAAAGCACAAGCAATGAGACCAAAATGCTTTTACCCACATATGTAACTCAGAGTAAGGAGGTGAATAACCAATTTTAATAAAGAGGTGGACTATTACTTTAAGACTCTTATGAGACTAACTTACTGTGACTCCCCAACATTATATAACTCCTGTCTCCATGACTGATACTGTGTGTGTGTGTGTGTGTGTGTGTGTGTGTGTTAGTTAGCCCTGTGTTTTAAGACTCTTATGAGACTAACTTACTGTGACTCCCCAACATTATATAACTCCTGTCTCCATGACTGATACTGTGTGTGTGTGTGTGTGTGTGTGTGTGTGTGTGTATGTGTTAGTTAGCCCTGTGTTTTAAGACTCTTATGAGACTAACTTACTGTGACTCCCCAACATTATATAACTCCTGTCTCCATGACTGATACTGTGTGTGTGTGTGTGTGTGTGTGTGTGTGTGTGTGTGTGTGTGTGTGTGTTAGTTAGCCCTGTGTTTTAAGACTCTTATGAGACTAACTTACTGTGACTCCCCAACATTATATAACTCCTGTCTCCATGACTGATACTGTGTGTGTGTGTGTGTGTGTGTGTGTGTGTTAGTTAGCCCTGTGTGTTAAGACTCTTATGAGACTAACTTACTGTGACTCTCCAACATTATATAACTCCTGTCTCCATGACTGATACTGTGTGTGTGTGTGTGTGTGTGTGTGTTAGTTAGCCCTGTGTGTTAAGACTCTTATGAGACTAACTTACTGTGACTCTCCAACATTATATAACTCCTGTCTCCATGACTAATACTGTGTGTGTGTGTGTGTGTGTGTGTGTGTGTGTGTTAGTTAGCCCTGTGTTTTAAGACTCTTGTGCTACTAACTTACTGTGAATCCTAGCCTGCGCCTAGCCTGACATAGCCTGACCATAATACTGCTGTTCATCCGTATTCATGGTCTGGAGGTTGTTTAACCTGACGCGATTATACTGCGGGGGGGAGGGCATTCACTTCTGGTTTGAAACGATTGGACAGCTCGTCTAATCAGCTTCGCTTATTGGCCGGTAGACTCCCTACCGATTTAAACACGCCCCAGAGGACCGTGCCCAGACCATGATACGCATGAACATTCGTATCATGGGCGGGCTATGTCAGGCTAGCCTGCGCCCATACTGTACTTCCTGCCATCATGTCAGTATGGCCAAGGAGACAATTTCCTCAACTTTCGAGACCAGAAAAATTAGGAGCCAATGAGAAACAAGCTTTTAGGCCCTGTCCACACGGCAACGAAATCCGGTATTTTTGTATCGTTTGGGCTTTCTATCCACATGGCAACGGCGTTCTGGGTGGGCTGCTCCGATATTTTTTCACAACGCCTGCCAGAGTGGAACGAAATCGTTGCGACGCTACGTTTCCGTTTTGGTGGTTTTGGTGTCTTGTGGACGCGAATTAGCCCCGTTGTCACCAACACGTGACCAAAATAACCTTACATGTGACCACCAACACCACCATGTTTGACAGCCTTTGCTGCAGGCGTTGTTATTAGTTGCACTATATTGCTACAAAACCTCTTAATCCTTGTTTAACTATCAAACTATCAGTTTGTCAGGTCTCAAATGCCTAGGCTGGCACAGTAGGCTAGGCTATAAAATCGCTAGCATAGCAATTTAGCCTAATGGTATTCCTGTCTATGTCCCTGTGTAACCTGTTAGCTATCTGAACCCTACAGTCATTAATCTGATCCATCCATCCCAACTATTTTAGTAAGTAACTTCTATGTTCATAAACAGACATCACAAACCTTCAAGTTGAACGTTTATTAGTCTTAAAAGCAGCATTTTAAAAGCATAGATCCTTCCGACGAACTTTCAGAAGCTGTTGATTGTGTTGATTTCTTCATTGAAACAGACTATTTACTGCTGATTTACCGAAACTGTTATCGCCGCCTGCTGGCCAGGAATGTGTATTACATCATTCCACTGAATGACAACGGAGCCATGTGGATGAGATTTGTTAGCGCTCCGTTGCGTGTGTGGACGCGATTTTTTTTCTCAGCCCGCTAAAAAAAATCTCGTTACGTTGCCGTGTGGACTTAGCCTTACTCCAGGCTGAAGGAGGCGGGCTTACGATGAAGCCGTCTTTTCAAACAGTGAGTGGCAGCGGCACCTACGGTGAACAACTGTGTTTTTGTTGTATTTATTTGAATAAATACAGCAACCTCAACATTGTGGATTACTACTGTTAATCTTCACGTAAAAAAGTATGATAGCGATGTTACACTCCAACCAGAACAGCCTGTAGTCTAATATGCTGGCTCTGCTACATTATATGTAATGATATGTAAAAATGTAATGTTACCAACAGCTAACAAGATGATAACTTTGTGTAGAGGGTTGGAAAGTATTCTGCTTATGGTTTTAGCAGTAGTTTATGTCTGTTGATAATTATGCTGGGTGCAAACCAGATTTGCTTTGGGTTTAATCCAGGTTACAGCATGACAGATTGTCTTGTAAAATGTTACCTGATGGCTATGATTACAAATGAATTACCTTGTTAGTGCTTTGTCATGTAAAAATAAAATGCTAAATATTGGTAGGGACTATTTTGTCTTCCCAAAATATTGGTTGTGACATGTCCCTATGGTCCATACGCAAACCTACGCCCTTGCATTAGCCTCTGGCTTGGTGCAGGACATGTAGCCCATTCATGTTTGATTGACATGTAGCCCTTTCATGTTTGATTGACATGGAGCCCATTCATGTTTGATTGACATGTAGCCCATTAATATTGGATTGTAAGGTTTCCACCAACTAGGCCAGCGTTGCGCATCAGTCTGTGACTATTCCACCGTCTCATTTCTGAGTTAGATATGCAAACAGAACATTTATATTTAAGTCCCAGCCTGTGCTGATGTGTGTAGCAGAATGTGATATTAATGTAGCAGAATTTGATATTAATGTAGCATAATGCAATGTTAATTGCAAGGGTTGAGTTGTAGGTTTTAGCTAACAGTCTTGACTGAAAAAGAGCTGAAGCAGAAAGTATTTTCAAATGTAGTGTGATGCTTGTTTTCCCCAAAGATGATTGGTGAAGGGAGCACGTTTCTGTACGCATCATCACAAGCCCTGGTCCGATTGGCTGCCGCTCTGTCCAATAGCATTGATGGACGTTTCATAGCATTTGATAAAAACATTTCATTTAATCCTGCTGCCTCAGAACTCCCTGGCAATGGTAGCTTTGCCAGACCACAGTTCAGTCTATGTGAATCCCCCAACATTATATAACTCCTGTCTTCATGACTGATTAGTCTTGTGTATTAAAACCCTTATTGTAATTTCCGAACATAATATAACTCCTATCTTCATGACTGGTGTGTGTGTTAGTTTAGTCTTGTGTATTAAAACCCTTATTGTAATTTCCGAACATAATATAACTCCTGTCTTCATGACTGATATGTGTGTTAGTTTAGTCTTGTGTATTAAAACCCTTATTGTAATTTCCCAACATAATATAACTCCTATCTTCATGACTGATATGTGTGTTAGTTTAGTCTTGTGTATTGAAACCCTTGTACCTGTAATTTACTGTACCCCCATGTCTCCATGTGTGTGTGTGTTAGTCAGCCATGTGTATTTACAACCTTGTGCTACTAACTTACTGTAAACCACCTGTTTGCATGTGTGATGTGTGATGTGTGTGTGTGTGTGTGTTAGTTTAGCCCTGTGTACAGGGCCAGCCCGAAGCATACGCGAGTTATGCCGTCGCTTAGGGCCCCGACAGTTCGGGGGGGCCCCCCACGAGCGCTCGAGAAATTACGTTTTGAAATATTACTTTATTTTTGAGAGTAAGAATTACCATAGCATCCTTGTGATAGGCTACCTACCCATTAATTTTGTCATCTAGTAGTTAAGGAATCCATTGAATTTATATCACTTACTATCACTCTTTATCTCAGTCATGGTTTGGCTTACACACCTCTGACTTCTCCCAACAATCTAGCAAAGTTGATGTAGCATTTGTATTTTTATTTCATTCTTGTTATTCTGACATCATAAAACGGTTATGTTTACCACAGAAAAACTATAACAACAACCTGCAATATGATTAGAACAAAGCCTCCTGGGAATGGTAAAGCACAGCCATAGCGCAGTTTCTAATCCACTGTGGAAGAATCCATTCTACTTGTTTGAATAGAGTAGCTACGTATAGCGCTGAAAATCGACTCCGCGTTCACCAACATCTCACCGCATGCAATCGTCAGTCCATTCCACGTGATCAAGTAGGTAAAATGCATACCGCTGAAAGTCCACACTCCATGTTTTGCATTTGGAACAAAGTAAGTCAGTAAGCGAAATGAATCCTGTGAGCAGGAAAGGAACAGATTCCCGAGGAGGTAATATAACGTCAGCTCTGTTAATTGCCACCTCACAACGTGGCTTTGGCTGAAACCTTATTCTTTTGTTGTATGTCCTCAAAATTAACTCAAGGCCACATTAAATGAATGTCCAACTAAACATTCAAGTAGGCTATAGGCTTAGGTTAAGGATAGCCTATTGGTTGATGAATATTTGCTGCCTGCACAGACATTGGACCTGAGGAAGTTCTTCTATAGGCAAAATCCTAGTTAGTCTTAGGAGATGTATCAAGCTATCTTAATGTAGGACTATCTAATCATTTAATTCAAACCTAGCTCTTTATTGTCAAGAATGGCAAGAATCACTCTTCTCTGATGATATAGGTTAGGCCTATTATTGATGCTTGAAATTAATGAAACAAGCAATATGTTGTTGTTGATAGGGAGAACAAGCAATAGTTAATCCATCTCAATATCTCTTGAGAGTGAGTTAGAGGCAGGGTCAAAAAAAAGAAGGCTGTGGTGGCGGTGAGGGGGCCCCCAAATGAAATTCTGCTTAGGGCCCCCTTTGGGCTTGGGCCGGCCCTGCCTGTGTATTTACAACCTTGTGCTACTAACTTACTGTAAACCACCTGTTTGCATGTGTGATGTGTGTGTGTGTGTGTGTGTTAGTTTAGCCCTGTGTATTTACAACCTTGTACTACTAACTTACTGTAAACTCAATGTGTCCAATACCGATGTGTGTGTTAGTCAGTCAGTCGTGTGTATTAAACCCTTGTGCTACTAACTTACTGTAAACTCAATGTGTCCAATACCGATGTGTGTGTTAGTCAGTCAGTCGTGTGTATTAAACCCTTGTGCTACTAACTTACTGTCAACTCTACTACTACTCTACTCTCCAGCACATGTATGGCCTTCATACAGTATAACCATGTATGGCCTTCATACAGTATAATCAGGTCAGTATTCCAAGATCTTTGCTATAATCCATAAGTGATTAGATTCTTAAGATATCGCTGATGCTATTTAATCAGCTGCAACATTTGGTATTTGTCATGGGCCTACTGTACTTGCACCTATCGCCTCCAAGAACTTTTAAAACCATTTAAAACCATTTTCCTTATATATTAATGTTCCGAGGAACTCACTCATTTAAAACCATTTCCCTTATATAATAATGTTCCAAGGAACTCACTCATTTAAAACCATTTCCTCTCTATTAGTGTTGAAAGATGGAGGAGATTAAACGCTAGATGAGATCACAGTGGAATCAGATGAAGTTACACCACAGAGATGTTCATGAGTTACAGTACCTCGAAAATCACTTTGAAGTTCTAATGTTATTAGACTTCTGACACTAATGTTATTATACGACCTAATCTAATTGCACTTCCCTCATGTTCTGATGCTAATGCTAATGCTAATGCTATTGTACTCACTTCCTGTCCAGTATAGAAATGCAAGATGAAGGCAAATTAGAATATTTGATGACCAAAATCAGTACCTAAACACTGAATCTCAACATTAAGCTTTTTGAATATTGTTGGGCTCAATGTGAAATGGATTCCTCACTCTAAAGGGAGTCATAAAGTTTTGCAGTTCACTTGAAGTTAAAGTAAGTAATATGAACTAAAGTAAGTTCTATGAACTAAAAGTTCCAGTACTCCTAATAAGGTGTAAGAGGAAGTGCTTATGAGCTGAACTTTTTTTTTTCTTTCCCAAGTCAGGTCAACCAATCAGATGTTACAGTGCAGAGACGCCATGTTTAGATGGGTGTATAATGAGCTATTGGGTTTAATGAAGATATTATGTCTTTAGATATTATGGTCTATAGGATCTCTATAGTATCATGGTCTAATGTATGCAAGTGAATTAGGATATGTAAGGGATAACGGCAGCCAAGGTGTCCCCATATAAGAAATAATGGACGAGGCGAAGGCGAAGAACAGCCCGACGGCGCAGCCTTACACCCAATCCATTCTTTTTCTTATATCAGGACACCTCGAAGGCCATTATCCAGCTTATCACCCGGTTGCAACTAAAAAGTATAGACAGTAAAAAAGTGTTTAAAACATAAAAGAAATATGTGGCTCCATTTAGAAAGAAGTTGACCTGTTTTGTTGGGGTACTATTTTCATATGAAAGAAGATCCACAAGGCTGCATCCTATAGAGCATTGATATGGGACACTGGTGAAACTTTGTTACCTGACAAACGTCACGGGTGTCCATGTTACCTAGAAATAATGGACACCCTGAAAGCCAGGAAACAGTATTCCATTCCACCGGGTGATAAATATAGAATATTCTGATGTATAGAATATCATGGTCTAATGTATAGGAGTAAATTTGGATCTATAGAATATTCTGATGTACGTATAGGAGAATATCATGCTCTAATGTATAGGAGTAAATTAGGATCTATATACAATAATAATCTGATGTATAGGAGAATATCATGCTCTAATGTATAAGTTAGGATCTATAGGTTAGAAACGTTGTAAAGAGATGATTTTCAAG
>JAODXP020000012.1:19029692-19042192 GCA_027497455.2 Sardinella longiceps | reverse complement strand
CTTCTCTGATTGGCTGCTAGGTGGCCATTAATTCCAGATAACCGGCTACTTTGGAAGTAGTTCCAAAAAATAACTCATCTAATAACTGATTACCGTTCCATATGAATGCCTTTCAGAATGGTAACTATAACAACAATAAGCAACCTGGTAGACCTACTTTCAACTGAAAGTAGTACCCAAACCGAACAGGTTAGCTTCTATTGTTCTCTTGGCGGAATAACTCCGTCTTCGCGCTGTGTGCGTCGCCGGAGTTGTAGATTCCGCCTCGACAATTATAAATTAATAACTGGACACCTCGTCGGCCGTTATCCCTTACTTGATGATCCTAAATGAAAACTAAGTGTAGGTTCTACCTGACAAATGTGCCACTGCGTGAGTGAGTGACCACGCCTCTCCCAAACTCACTTGGATTCAGAAATTGTCCTTGACAATGCATGTCAGACGCGTGTACAACGCAAGCAGCAGATAGACCGATGTGATTTTTTTACAGGGCGGTTTTCAACATAATAGATTATTAGCAGCAATGTTGTCACAGATGAGAGCCTAGAGTTGACATAGAAAATAATTTTCAAAGTGCCAGAACCACCCCTTTTAGATCGCTAGGTCAGCATTGAGTCAGATTGCGTTTATTTGTGCTTCCATTTGCACTCAGATAATCAACATGTCCGTAACGGAGAAAGAATAAGCAATTCTTCCCGCGTATCATAGGCTATAGGCCTTCTGTGAGTAACGTATTTGTGAAGAGAAAAAAAAAGTGTTCAATTTATGTGCGCATAGGCTACACCAGTCTATACAACGATTCCACTTCAGTTCGCTCCATCTCTCCACTGACCAAAGTTTGCCTGCCCTTATTGATGCTGCCCTGACATCGCGGCAAGAAACCTTGAAACTGTGATTTGACATGTTGAATGTTTAGCGACTTGAAACTACTTGCAACTACATGAAAACTTTGATTCACACCGCTGCGGTTGTCTCGTGTTGTCTTAAATCTTGAATTTGAATAGGCTTTAGGTTAGGCTACGCCAGCGACTTCCATAGCTGCACTCAAACAGTAACGTATTTGTGAAGAGAGAGAAAAAAAAACGTGTTCAATAGCTTATATGTGCGCATACACCAGTCTATGCAACGACTCCACTTCAGTTCGCTCCATCTCTCCACTGACCAAAGTTTGCCTGCCCTTGTTGATGCTGCTGCCCTGACATCGCGGCAAGAAACCTTGAAACTGTGACTTGACATGTTGAATGTTTAGCGACTTGAAACTACTTGCAACTACATGAAAACTTTGATTCACACCGCTGCGGTTGTCTCGTGTTGTCTTAAATCTTGAATTTGAATAGGCTTTAGGTTAGGCTACGCCAGCTACTTCCATAGCTGCACTCAAACAGCTTGAGCTGAAGGCATGGGCGGAGCTTGGTGAGGCTGCGAGTGAGCGCGTTGCATATGCATAGGCCGTTTCTACTAAGCTTCATTAGACGCTAACAAAACATTTTCTGACTTAGCCTATCGTTTTTCCCGATATGACAAAATTCTCATTGATGTACCGCAGACGATAATATATCGCACAACCCTACTGTGGGCTGCAGAGAACAACAGGGTACACACACACACACACACACACACACACACACATGCCAGGCCTGGGCAATCTAAGGCCCGGGGGCCACATGCGCCCGAATCAGTTTTAAAGTAGGGATGCAAAAATGAAGAAATTACCGGGGGTCCAGGGGTGTAACCACGGGGAAAATTTTGAAGATTGTCTGGGTTAAATGGTGGGTTTTGTGCGATTTTAGACAGAAAGAGAGCGGTCTGATATGTGATCAGAAAACATGTTGTTTTCATTTCTGCGAAGACCTTTCAGGTGCACATTGGAAATAGGATGCAAAATTGGATGAAGAGACGGCCTAAGGGTTTCTCCCCTGAGAATATTTTAGGCCTATATTCTGACAGATTGTTTTGACGTAGTTTCAGACAAAACTATTTAGAAGCAAAACAATTTTGTCGTGCGTAATTTAACATCACCACTACTGTCTCATAGGCTACGAATTTGCAAGTTCACCAAAACAATCGATTTACTGCGCAGGCCCCTCTTGATCATACAAAGCCCATCAATTAAAAGTGTATTAAATAACTCTTCACAGACATAGCATAATAATGCATTGCTGTTGCATAGACCAACAATTACAAACTGACACATATAATAGATTAGTCGGAACCAGGGCAGCATAGCAGCAATTTAATGTTCTACTCACCAACAGCACGTCACCCTTAATTTCTTTCGGGAAGTTTATCCATAATACCGCTTGGATTTGCCAGCTCAGCTCAAAACTATCGATTTGACTGATTTGTGCAAACACCTCTCATGACCATACAGAGCCAATCAATCCAAAAATTAGTAGCCTAAAATAACTTTTCACAGAAATAACAATGCATTGCGTTGCGAAGGCTAAACACAAACCGATGCCAGATTCACGTTAGCCTATATTTTCCACCAACGCAGTGAAAGTGAAAGTAACGTTACATTTTACGTTATGACTGAACTTATTTTGTCATTTGTGAGGGGATCCTAGAGGCAGCAAGGCATGGATTAATTCCTAACATGAACAGTAGAAAGTGACTGTTGATGCAAAGATGGACTTCGTGTAGTGTTATGAATAGGATTTTTAAAATTTTCATCAAAAAAAGTGGGGATGCAAATGCATCCCTGCATCCCCGCTTCCGGCGCCTATGTTCAGAACGGGTTGTTTCTCATGGGGGGTGCACCAGGTAACTAGACACCTGCAGCCAACACATTGAGTATTTCCCCTGTAGCCTATGACAGACCACCCCTAATTAGTCAATTGATCATTTTCATTGTTCTCAGCTGCAAAGTGCCTGACAACTTCTCTCTCCCTTTTTTGCAATTCTCCATTCTCACTGCCCTCAGCTGCTTATGTGGCTGCCAATGTTGTGGGACTCCACCCACCTTACTCTGTGACATACGTAGTTAGGACAATTCTATGCAGGTTGTTTAAGCACACAGCAGCTGAACAGTTACTAAGTGTAAATTGTCTATTTTAACAATTGAGGCTTTTTATCCAACTTAAAGTGTGTGTAGAGGCAGTATAGACCCAAGAAACACATTCAAAAGCCATAAAAAGTGATTTTTCCGCAATATGGGACCTTTAACACCCGGCCCGTTAGTCAAAATCTAAAAGGCAATGTGGCCCTTTGACCAAAATAATTGCCCACTCCTGCCTTATGCTCTGGGCCGCAGAGAACAACAGGGTACACACACACACACACACACACACACACACACACACACACACTCAGAACTCATGCTGTGGGCCGCAGAGAACAACAGGGTACACACACACACACACACACACTCAGAACTTTATGCTCTGGGCCGCAGAGAACAACAGGGTACACACACACACCAAACTCCTGCTGTGTGTGTGTGTGTGTGTGTGTGTGTGTGTGTGTGTGTGTGTGTGTGTGTGTGTGTGTGTGTGTGTGTGTGTAACTCCTGTCTCCTCTCTCTCTCTCTCCAGTTGACATTGCTGAGCAGACGCTGTGTGTGTGTGTGTGTGTGTGTGTGTGTGTGTAACTCCCGTCTCTCTCTCTCTCCAGTTGGCTACTGTTGAGCAGATGCTTGCGCTGGACTCTTCTCTGATTGGCTGTCGTGACTCTGATGGCTACACCCCTCCACCGGGCAGCCTATAGCGGGCATGTGGGCGTGGCCTCTGCTCTGATTGGTGCGGGGGCAGATCTTGAAGCAAAGACGGAAGATGATTGGACGCCGCTGCACTGCGCCTGCCGCTGGGACAGTGTGGGTGTGGCTTCCTGTCTTCTAAGGGGAGGGGCCTCAGTGAACAGCCAATCGCGTGGCGGACTCACGCCCCTGCACCTGGCCGCAGGAAACCCCGGCAGTGGGCGGACCTTAGAGCTGCTGCTGACGCAGCGCCACCTGCAGTCAGAAACACGCAACTGCAGCGGAGACACGGCCGAGCAGATTTCACACCGAACCAGCAAACACCACACACTCTTCCAGATTACACACACACACAACAACACACACACACCCTATTAAACACACACACACACACCATACTAGCAAACACCAGACACTCTTCCAGATCACACACACACACACAACACACACACACCCTCTTAAACACACACACACACACCCTCTTAACACACACACACACACCGCACCAGCAAACACCACACACTCTTCCAGATTACACACACACACAACAACACACACACACCCTATTAAACACACACACACACACACCATACTAGCAAACACCAGACACTCTTCCAGATCACACACACACACAACAACACACACACACCCTCTTAAACACACACACACACACACACACACACACACACACCGAACCAGCAAACACCACACACTCTTCCAGATTACACACACACACACACACACACACCCTCTTAAACACACACACACACACACACGCACAGCAAACACCCCACACTCTTCCAGATTACACACACACACCCTATTAAACACACACACACACTCTTAAACACACACACACCGACTAGCAAACACCCCACACTCTTCCAGATCACACACACACACCCCAAACACACACACACACACACACACACACACACACCCTCTTAAACACACACACACACACATACACACACCGCACTAGCAAACACCACACACTCTTCCAGATCACACACACACACCCTCTAACACACACACACACACACACACACACACCCTCTTAAACACACACACACACACACACACACACACAACACACACACACCCTCTTAAACACACACACACACTATTAAACACACACACACACACCGCACCAGCAAACACCACACACTCTTCCAGATTACACACACACACAACACACACACACCCTCTTAAACACACACACACACACACACACACACACCGAACCAGCAAACACCACACACTCTTCCAGATCACACACACACACAACACACACACACCGTACTAGCAAACATCAGACACTCTTCCAGATTACACACACACAACAACAACACACACACACACCCTCTTAAACACACACAAACACACAACAACACACACACACCCTCTTAAACACACACACACTCTAACACACACACACACACACACACACACACACCCTCTTAAACACACACACACTCTAACACACACCGCACCAGCAAACACCACACACTCTTCCAGATCACACACACACACACCCTCTTAAAACACACACACACACACACTCTTCCAGATTACACACACACAGAACAACACACACACACACTCTCTTCCAGATTATACACACACATACCAACACACACACACACTCTAACACACACACACACACACACACCGCACTAGAAAACACCTCACATTCTTCCAGATTACACACACAACAACACACACTAACACACACACACACACACACACACACACACATACACACCACACTAGAAAACACCTCACACTCCTCCAGATTATACACACACACACACACCCACATACACACCGCACCAGCAAACACCACACACTCTTCCAGATCACACACACACCCACACACACACACACACACACACACACTAGCACACATCACACACACACACATCATACTCACACACTAGCAAACATCACACTCTTTCAGATCATACTCACACACAACAACACACACACCCTAGCACACACATACACACACACACACACACACACACTGCAGGCAAACACTACACACACTTTCAGATCACACACACACACACACTATAGTACACTGACAACCCAAGGCCATAGTCGGAGCATAATAGTGTGTGTGTGTGTGTCTGCATGCTGTTTCCTGTGTGTGTGTGTGTCTGTCTCTCTCTCTGGTGATTAAATCAAGTTTGCGCTCATGGACTGTGTGTCCTGTGTAATTATTTAAATTAATCGCTCAAGAACACACACACACACACACACACACACACACACACACACACACAGGTATCCGGTCTGAAAAACGCATAGACCTGTCTCTCTCTCAAACACACAAACACGCACACACATTTTATTATTGCTATTATTTTTATTGTTGCTTATCAATAAATACAGCTGTTATTGTTCAATTATATTTGGGTGTAGTGGCTGCCTTTTATTATTATTTTGGTTTAACCCGTTTAATATTGTAACACCACAGAGCCTAGCTTAACATTACCAGTACACAGTTGTATATTTTCTGAGGAGATACGCAAACACTAGCTTGCAAGGTAAGTGTAGTATTTCCACAGTGGAGGCACTGCGCTACTAAATTTGTTTGCAATTAATATTTATACTACCACACAGTCAGTAACTTCAATTTAGGGTATCAGGAATCTCAGCCTGCTCAAGGCAAGGCAAGTTTATTTATACACACACACACACACACGCAAGGCAAGGCAAGTTTATTTATATAGCGCACATCACACACAAAGGCAATTCAATGTGCTGTACAAAAATAAAAGCAAGTACAGTAATTGGTAAAAAGTAAAAGCACAGTAAAGACATAAAATAATTATGTGAAAGGTAAACAGGGCAAGAATAAAATGAATACAATTTTTTTTAAAAAAGGGAATTAAAGGTTAAAATATACAGAATAGACAAAATAAATGGACTTTAAGAGAAAGCATCAGAGAACAGTTTGGTCTTAAGCCTAGATTTGAAACTGTCAACAGTAGGGGCATTTTTTATTTCTTCTGGAAGTTGGTTCCAAAGTTGCACTGCATAGTAAGAGAAAGCGGCTTCACCACACTTTGTTCTGACAAAGGGTTTTTCCAGCAAATTTTTATTCAGTGACCTGAGAGACCTGAGTGACGTGTGCTGCTGACACATGTCTAAAATGTAAACAGGTCCAATGCCATTTGGTGATTTAAACACAAGTAACAGTGCTTTAAAGTCAATTCTGTAACTTACTGGAAGCCAATGCAGGGACTTCAGAATGGGAGTAATATGGTCAGTTCTTTTTGCCCTTGTAAGAACCCTAGCAGCTGCATTTTGGATCAGTTGAAGATGTTTGATGGTCTTTTTAGGAAGACCTATAAAAAGACCATTGCAGTAATCAACCCTACTGGAGATAAAGGCATGAATAAGTTTTTCTAGGTCCTTTCCTGACATAAGACCTCTTAGCTTGGAAATGTTTTTTAGGTGATAAAATGCTGACTTAGTGATTGCTTTCAAGTGACCATTGAAGCTAAGATCACTGTCAATGACAAAGCCAAGATTTTTAACAGTCTCTTTTGCTTTAAGCCCTTTTGTGTTGAGGGCAGTGACAACCTTGAGTCTTTCCTCCTTTTTTCCAAATATAATTACCTACGTGTCTGTGTTAAAGGAAATTGTGTGACATCCAGTTGTTAATCTGGCCTATACACTGATAAAGGCTTTCAAGGGGGACATAGTTATCAGGTGACAAAGCAAAGTAAATTTGGGTGTCATTAGCATAGCTATATTGAGTTGTTGGTGATAATTTGTCCAAGCGGGAGTATAAAGGTTGAAAAGTAGAGCTCCAAGGACTGACCCCTGGGGGACGCCACAGGTCAAGGACATTGGTGTTGAAATACAATTGCCCATGGCAACAAAGAAGCTTCTGCTCTGTAAGTATGATTTTAACCACTTGATAACTGTACCAGCTCAACATTCCGCCGCTGAGAATTTAGTTCATCTGAGAATTTAATCATCCGACGATACAAATTAAACAGCAATACCACACGCATTATTCAATTACTGAATGTAATCAAAGATGACGTCCACATTCCATCCCAACACCCGTCCATGTTTTCTTTTTTTTTCTTCTGGGGGTTGGGGGTGAGTTGGGAAAGTAGGTACCACTAGCACCTCAACACCCATCAAAAAAAGTAAATAAATAAAAAATCAATATCAACCTAAAGGACACAAGCACAACTAGACCTATTGGACAGCACTGGCAATATCCATGGTGAAAGTGTTAATGATCGTAAAATACTAACCAAGAAGGCTACAGGGAATTTGGCCATTGAATGACTGTGCTGTAGCCTGAAGATTAACTGGTGGTTGATTGCTGATAACAATGATAAATCCGCAAGTCTGATGTTCATAGCCTATTTATAACTAGTATTGTCATAGCCTGCCTATTTATAAAATTGAAAAGGTATAGGCCTACTCCAATTGTGCATGATTAATGAATGTTCCCAGTCAGGCCAAGTCATCTGTGGCTATCCTGTGACTCGCGGTTGCCCACTCCATTTAATGCTGTCGTGTGTGTGTGTGTGTGTACTCATAAGTCTGTGTGTGTGTGTGTGTGTGTGTGTGTGTGTGTACGCATGAGTGTGTGTATGTACTCATGAATCTGTGTGAGTACGTGTGTGTGTGTGTGTGTGTGTGTGTAGTGCATGTGTAGTGTGTGTGTGTGTGTGTGTGAGTGTGTGTGTGTGGTAATGAAGTTAAATGAATTAGTGTGTTAGTAACTGAATCATGGAGGAAGGAATTATCAGAGAAATTAACAATGACAGAAATGCAGGAATAAGGAGATGCGAAACACACACACACACACACAGAAAGAGAGAGACAGAGAGACACACACACACAGAGAGAGAGAGAAAGACAGACACACAGAGAGAGAGAGAGTAGGAATGAACACGCAAGGAGCAGGAGAGTGTCTGTAGTTTCCGACTCTAACCATCAGAAGAGGAGATCTCAATTCAGGTGTGTGTGTGTGTGTGTGTGTGTGTTATTGTTTGGGGTTAGAACTGTTATCCTACTGAAATGTTGTGATTTGACAGTAAGAATGTGTATTTTCGTAACTCATTGTCACACTTTTGGATTTTGCTTACTGTGTCGGTGTGTGTGTGTGCAGCACACCAGTGTTTTGTGTGTGTGTGTGTGTGCAGCACATCAGTGTTATGTGTGTGTGTATGTAATGTGTGTGTGTGTGTGTGTGCAGCACATCAGTGTTGTGTGTGTGTGTGTGTGTGTGTGTGTGTGTGTGTGTGTGTGTGCAGCACACCAGTGTTGTGTGTGTGTGTGTGCAGCACACCAGTGTTACGTGGCATCTAATTCAAGATTGAAGATTCAAGTGTTTATTTGTCACATACATAGTCTACTATTGTAGGCTAGTAGTGAAATGGCATAGAAAAAGATAGATTAGGATACAGGAATAGATAAGCAAAATAAAATAAAGCAAATAAAATAAAATAAATAAAAATAAATAAGATAATAAGATAATATTAATATTGTGGAGAAGACAGGCTACATAAAGTTCATCAGGATCATAGGCTTATCAAGATCCGCCTTCGATGATCACAGGATGGAGGAGAGGGTCGAGACGTGTAGGCTGGTGGGACATCTCTCTCAGCAGAGATGGGGACAACGGCAGCCTCCGATGTAGCCTAGATCTTGTTGTAGGCTATGTTAGTTGAGCGATCAGTCAGCAGGCGGCCGTAGATGACATTTTCGGCCCGCCAGCGCAAGGTGATCCAGCTCGACATCGGAGACAATCAGGCTTCGGATGTAGTACTAGCCATCTGGCTACTGAACGATGTTGGTCCAGCTTTTTCAGGCCAGTGCCGCATCTCACCCTCATGTATAGTCCTTCTCTGCTGGCTACACGTAGGCTACAGCACCATCAGCTGAATATGAGCGCTTGTTAGCCCTCTCTCCTCACGCAAACAGGTATTTAGAAGCGCTGCATTATTTGAATATCGGAGCAGACGCATACAAGACAGCCATAGTCCAAAATGTCTAAACGAAACAAACAAACAAAAAAAGCCTTATAAAAAGCAAACGGATAGTAACAGAAAATAAGAGGTCGTGTCTACAGCACTCCACAAGCAAAAATAAAAAAACGGAAACAACGGAAAAAGGGTGAAAATAAGTGAAAAAATAGGGGAGCTAAGTTCAGGCAAGCCGCCGCGCAGCGCCATCTCCATAGCATAATGGTGTTATATCAATGCAGACTAATGTCTCACTACACACTAATTAAAAAGAAGTCTTATGTACGTCAGTACTAGTGTGTGTGTGTGTGTGTGTGTGTGTGTGTGTGTGTGTTTACACACTAATGAAAAAGAAGTCTTATGCATAATCAGTACTAGTGTGTGTGTGTGTGTGTGTGTGTGTGTGTGTTTACACACTAATGAAAAAGAAGTCTTATGCACGTCAGTACTAGTGTGTGTGTGTGTGTGTGTGTGTGTGTGTGTGTGTGTGTTTATACACTAATGAAAAAGAAGTCTTATGCATAATCAGTACTAGTGTGTGTGTGTGTGCGTGTGTGTGTGTGTGTGTGTGTGTGTTTATACACTAATGAAAAAGAAGTCTTATGCATAATCAGTACTAGTGTGTGTGCGTGTGTGTGTGTGTGTGTGTGTGTTTACACACTAATGAAAAAGAAGTCTTATGCATAATCAGTACTAGTGTGTGTGTGTGTGTGTGTGTGTGTGTGTGTGTTTACACACTAATGAAAAAGAAGTCTTATGCATAATCAGTACTAGTGTGTGTGTGTGTGTGTGTGTGTGTGTGTGTGTGTGTGTGTTTACACACTAATGAAAAAGAAGTCTTATGCATAATCAGTACTAGTGTGTGTGCGTGTGTGTGTGTGTGTGTGTGTGTGTGTGTGTGTGTTTACACACTAATGAAAAAGAAGAGGTGGCACAGCTTTGGTATACTGACCATTCTTGGTTCCGGTTAAATCTTCAGTGTTCAGTAACGTGTGTGCCTATGGTATGTTATGCTATGTTACGCTATGATATGCTAGCACAGGTGACAGCTGTGTTGGTGTTCAGTAACGTGTGTGCCTATGGTATGTTACGCTATGATATGCTAGCACAGGTGACAGCTGTGTTGGTGTTCAGTAACGTGTGTGCCTATGGTATGTTACGCTATGATATGCTATGATATGCTAGCACAGGTGACAGCTGTGTTGGTGTTCAGTAACGTGTGTGCCTATGGTATGTTATGCTATGATATGCTAGCACAGGTGACAGCTGTGTTGGTGTTCAGTAACGTGTGTGCCTATGGTATGTTATGCTATGATATGCTAGCACAGGTGACAGCTGTGTTGGTGTTCAGTAACGTGTGTGCCTATGGTATGTTATGCTATGATATGCTAGCACAGGTGACAGCTGTGTTGGTGTTCAGTAACGTGTGTGCCTATGCTATGTTACGCTATGATATGCTAGCACAGGTGACAGCTGTGTTGGTGTTCAGTAACGTGTGTGCCTATGGTATGTTACGCTATGATATGCTAGCACAGGTGACAGCTGTGTTGGTGTTCAGCAACGTGTGGTGTTCAGTAATGTGTGTGCCTATGATATGTTATGCTATGATATGCTAGCACAGGTGACAGCTGTGTTGGTGTTCAGTAACGTGTGTGCCTATGGTATGTTACGCTATGATATTCTATGATATGCTAGCACAGGTGACAGCTGTGTTGGTGTTCAGTAACGTGTGTGCTTATGCTATGTTATGCTATGATATGCTAGCACAGGTGACAGCTGTGTTGGTGTTCAGTAACGTGTGTGCCTATGGTATGTTACGCTATGATATGCTATGATATGCTAGCACAGGTGACAGCTGTGTTGGTACATCCTTCTTACTCTCTGATACAGTGCAATAAACCCATTAGAATACTGGTTAACTACCTACTGGACATACATAAGGCCCTATGGATTCAGCAAAATGGAAAACACGGACCGAATCACGGAATCACAACATTAAAACGGAATATTAAAATAAACACGGAATCGCACAGAATTTGCTATAGTTTGTGAGTTGATATTTAAATATATGTTTATAAAACAATATATTCTAGATTTCTATTCTACAAACTCCACAAAACATACCACTGATCTGCAAAATCTTATCAGATTGTTGTGCACGCTGTAACCATCACCGTCGTTCACCGTCGTTTGTAGCCTACACTGCTACGTGCAACCTTTCTATGCGTAGCCCAGCTAGCTCTTTCCCTGATAAGACATTGTTGTCAATGGGCTAGTATACAAGTGAACAAAGTTTCCTCCATCAGATTGTATAGGGCCATAAAAAAGACAAAAATTCAAAACTAAAAAATAAATCCGAAAAAACTGAATCTGGAAAAAAATAAAACGGAATTTGAGAAAAAATAAAACGGATTTCATAGGGCCCTACATACACATACAAACACGTACTTATACAACAATTAGGTCAGGTCCAACTATTTCAAACACACACACACACACACACACACACACACACACACGGGTGCTTGTCTCTGCTAGTCCATACTACATACATCTGGGTATAAATATTGATTTTAATGCTAACAACATTGCTGGTTTTAGACACTCAGGAGCAAGTATTATCTGTGTGTGTGTGTGTGTGTGTGTGTGTGTGTGAGAGTGAGTGAGTGCGTGTGTGTGTGAGAGTGTGTGTGTGTGTGAGTGTGTGTGTGTGTGTGTGTGTGTGTGTGTGTGTGTGTGTGTGTGTGTGTTTATTACAGGTCTCTCTTGTACAGAATGAAATTAAGCAGGCAAGAAGTTCC
>JAODXP020000012.1:19022192-19024692 GCA_027497455.2 Sardinella longiceps | reverse complement strand
CTCAAGGGACAGGAACTTCCTAACCTTAGCAATGTTTCTAAGGTGAAAAAATAATGTTTTGGAAATGTGCTTTACATGGCTATTCAGGGAGAGGTCTTGATCAATAATTACCCCCAGATTTTTCACTTGTGAGCTAAATGAGAGTGTAGGACTGCTAAGTGAGCTATGATGGTGAAGCGAGGTGTCCTACACTTTACACACACACTTACACACACACACACACTTACACACACACACACACTTTACATACACACACACACACACACACAAACTTTACATGTGCACACATTACACACATACACTCACACACTTTACACACACACTTTACACACACATACACACATTTTACACACAAGCTTTACATGTGCACACACTTACACACATACACTCACGCACTTTACACACACACACACACACACAAACTTTACATGTGCACACACTTACACACATACACACACACAAGCTTTACACACACACACTTACACACACACACACACTCACACACTTTATACACACACACAGTTTACTAACCTGCATCTGCCTGCTACACTCCTGCTTTACAACAACCAAGGTACACCACACACACACACACACACACACACACAGTACACACACACACACACACACACACACACACACACACACACACAGTTTACTAACCTGCATCTGCCTGCTACACTCCTGCTTTACAACAACCAAGGTACACCACACACACACACTCACACACACACACAGTTACACACACACACACACACACACACACACACACACACACACACACACACACAGTTTACTAACCTGCATCTGCCTGCTACACTCCTGCTTTACAACAACCAAGGTACACCACACACACACACACACACACACACACACACACACACACACACACACACACACACACACACACACACACACACAGTTTACTAACCTGCATCTGCCTGCTACACTCCTGCTTTACAACAACCAAGGTACACCACACACACACACACACACACACATACACACACACACACACACACAGTTTACTAACCTGCATCTGCCTGCTACACTCCTGCTTTACAACAACCAAGGTACACACACACACACACACACACACACACACACACACACACACACACACACACACACTACACACACACACACACACACACACACACACACACACACACACACACAGTTTACTAACCTGCATCTGCCTGCTACACTCCTGCTGTACACCAACCAAGGTCAAAGCGAACTTTATTGTCAATCAAGCACTGCAACAGTACATTGCACACAGACTGAAATTGCATTTCTCAAAGCTCCAAATGTGCAGGTACACACACACACACTTTACACACACACACTTACACACACACACACTTACACACACATACTTTACATACACACACATGCACGCACTCACACACACACACTTATACTCACACTCACTTTACATACACACACATTCACATACACACACACACACACTTTATACATGTACACACACACACACTTTACACGTGCACACACACACACACGCACACACACACTTTACACGTGCACACACACACACACACACACACGTACTTTACATGTGCACACACACGCACACACACACTTTACACGTGCACACACACACACACACACACACACACACACAGTTTACTAACCTGCAGCTGCCTTTTACACTGCATTACAACAACCGAGGTACACACACACACACTTTACAAACGCACATACAGACACACACAATTAAACTTTAAACACAGTTCTGTGTGTGTGTATATATGTAACTCTGTGTGTGTGTGTAACTGTGTGTGTGTGTAACTGTGCGTGTGTGTGTGTGTAGAGTCTCTCCTGCATATAGCGGTGCGTCCGTCTGGGTTTCCTAAGACTGGTGGAGTTCCTGTGTGTGTGTGTGTGTGTGTGTGTGTGTGTGTGTGTGTGTGTGTATGTAACTGTGTGTGTGTGTGTGTGTGTGAGAGTCTCTCCTGCATGTAGCGGTGCGTCTGGGTTTCTTAAGACTGGTGGAGTTCCTGTGTGTGTGTGTGTGTGCGTGTGTGTGTGTGTGTGTGTATGTAACTGTAAGTGTGTGTGTGTGTGTGTATGTAACTGTGTGTGTGTGTGTGTGTGTGTGTGTGTGTGTGTATGTAACTGTGTGTGTGTGTGTGTGTGTGTGTGTGTGTGTATATGTAACTGTGTGTGTGTGTGTGTGTGTGTGTATATGTAACTGTGTGTGTGTGTGTGTGTGTGTGTGTGTGTGTGTAGAGTCTCTCTTGCATGTAGCGGTGCGTCTGGGTTTCCTGAGACTGGTGGAGTTCCTGTGTGTGTGTGTATGTAACTGTGTGTGTGTGTGTGTGTGTGTGTACGTGTGTGTGTGTGTGTGTGTGTGTGTGTGTATGTAACTGTGTGTGTGTGTGTGTGTGTGTGTATGTAACTGTGTGTGTGTGTGTGTGTGTGTATATGTGTGTGTGTGTGTGTGTGTGTGTGTGTGTGTGTGTGTGTATGTAACTGTGTG
>JAODXP020000012.1:18979086-18999086 GCA_027497455.2 Sardinella longiceps | reverse complement strand
TTGGGGGTCAGGCAGACATGGCTTAGAGTCTAGCACAAGTTACTGAGGACAATCTCTCTCTCTCTCTCTCTCTCACACACACACACACACACACACACAGTCCTGACTGCTCAGTCCAACCGTTTCAAACAGATTGCTTCATCTGAGTCACACGTTTACAGTTTACAAAAAAAGAAAAATCTCTCCGTTTATATGAGAGCATCAATATTTCATTTCATTCTCTATTGAGCATTCCATTAAATTAAATACAAGTACAGGTGTGCCACACACACACCTGAGCAGGAGGAGGAGGAGGATGAGTGTGTGTGTGTGTGTCTTTGTTGGGGGGGGGGGGTACGTAACTCATGCACAGAGACTAACGAGCGGTTTAATAACCCCAGAGCGGATCTTATTGGTAAACACGATGCCAAAGCCGGAGCGGAACGAAGCCGGACCCAGATGGCTCCCTGTGTTGGTGCCCTGTGTGTGTGTGTGTGTGTGTGTGTGTGTGTGTGTGTGTGTGTGTGTCCAGGCTACTTGTACTTGCAGTAACTCAGGGGACATGATTGCCTTTAGCAACACCACAGTCATCCACTCCTCCATAGCAAAACTCCAGCAGTCCTTACAGTCCTCCATGTTTACAGCGCCCCCTGTGGCCACCAGGCCAACAGTGCAGCCTTCGCTTATTACAACTCAATACATTTATTAGTCACTGGCTGCAGTCCTGGTGTGGGGGTGTGGGGGTGTGTGTGTGGGGGGGGGTGTGTGTGTTTTGGGCTCAGTTTTGAGAGTGCAGGGACAGTTCGCCTGTAGGGAGGTGTGTGTGTGAGGTCCAGGAGCCCTCGCCTTCCGAGTGCTCGCTCTGTCACCGTGGCAACCACACCCCCACACAGGCGGCTGGACGCAGGCTGGGTCAAAGGTCAGGTCATGTCATGTCACCATAGGCGCTGCCAGGCACAGATTCCGCTGGAAGAGTCCGGAACGTCTACCTGGGAAGTCTGGCCACACCATCCTGCAGAAGAACAGAGAGGAAGTCAGACGACCCGGGATACGGCTGGGATACGGCTGGGACATGGACAAGCTAATATGCGGGCTAATATATGCGTTTACTGTAGTGGAGATACGGCTGGGACATGGAGGGGCTAATATATGCGTTTACTGTAGTGGAGATACGGCTGGGACATGGACAGGCTAATGTGCGGGCTAATATATGCGTTTACTGTAGTGGAGATACGGCTGGGACATGGACAGGCTAATGTGCAGGCTAATATAGATGTGTGTAGTTTGCCTAGTTAGAGATATATGTGTAGTTACCCTACTTACATGTATGTTTACTCTATAGTGGAGATACAGCTGGGACATGGACAGGCTAATAGAGATATGTGTAGTTCCCTAGTTAGAGATATGTGTAGTTAGCTTAGTTAGAGATATGTGTAGTTAGCTTAGTTAGAGATATGTGTAGTTAGCTTAGTTAGAGATATGTGTAGTTCCCTAGTTAGAGATATGTGTAGTTCCCTTAGTTAGAGATATGTGTAGTTAGCTTAGTTAGAGATATGTGTAGTTAGCCAAATCTTACTTTTAACTTTTAAATCTTTAAATGGTAAAGCCCCTTCTTATCTTTCTGATCTTCTGCATAGGTACACACCTTCACGAACCCTTAGATCCACAGAGCAGTCGTTGCTTACGATCACCAAATCTAAATATAAATGCCGTGGTGATCGTGCTTTTGCAACTGTAGCCCCTAAACTTTGGAACAAACTTCCTCTCCATATTAGAATGGCCCCTTCTCTATCTCTTTTCAAATCCTATCTCAAAACATACCTTTACTCCCTAGCTTATAATGTAATGTAATTTTGTCCTATTCTTAGCCTGCCCCCTCCCCCTTTTTATTTCTTTGTAGTTATATTAAGTTTTATTTTGTAGTTATCTTAGTTAAGTATATTTTATTGACATAAAGTTAGGTTAGAGTAAGTTAGTTAAGTAGTTAAGTTTAATTTTATTACCTATTTTATCTTTATTTTTCTTTTCTTTTCTCTTCTGTTTAGAGCTTCTCTTTAGGCCTAATCTAAGTCATAATATAGGCTATTTAAGATAAGTAAGATTAAGTTTATTTTCCCCACTTTTATTTGTTTTCTCATTAATTAAAAAAAAAAAAAAAAAAAACTCAATTAATTTAAGCTATATTAAGCTTCTTGTTTCTGACTATTTGCTTTGTATTATTATTTTATTGTGTTTTGTTTTGTTTTTATTTTATAGCACTTTGGTTGACTATTGTCTATTGTAAAGTGCTCTACAAATAAATTTGACTTTGACTTTAGTTAGAGATATGTGTAGTTAGCCTAGTTAGAGATATGTGTAGTTAGCTTAGTTAGAGATATGTGTAGTTCCCTAGTTAGAGATATGTGTAGTTCCCTAGTTAGAGATATGTGTAGTTCCCTTAGTTAGAGATATGTGTAGTTAGCTTAGTTAGAGATATGTGTAGTTAGCCTAGTTAGAGATATGTGTAGTTAGCTTAGTTAGTGAGCTTAGTTAGAGATATGTGTAGTTAGCTTAGTTAGAGATATGTGTAGTTAGCTTAGTTAGTGAGCTTAGTTAGATATGTGTAGTTAGCTTAGTGTAGTTAGCTTAGTTAGAGATATGTGTAGTTAGCTTAGTTAGAGATATGTGTAGTTAGCTTAGTTAGAGATATGTGTAGTTAGCTTAGTTAGTGAGCTTAGTTAGAGATATGTGTAGTTCCCATTCATCCCTATGGGTGACGTATTGAACGTTTTATGACGTTATGTCATCTTGAAAATGCCACAGGTGTGCGTGGAGGTGTGTTACCTGTGTGTCCCTTGTGTCCTGCCCGGGGCCGTGGTCAGCTCTCTCCTCTGCTGAGGGGGCGGTGGCCTGCAGGCTGCGAGTGACGGGTCCGCCCACTCTATCCCGCGGCCGCAGCGAACGCTCCTCCCTCTTGCCCTGCTGCGGCGCAGTCTTGCCCTCCGATGCCCGCTTGTTCGCCACCTCCTTAGCGGCCTTCGGGACTTTGACAGGCGGCCGCTCCGTTGTCTCCTCAGCCGGTGGTGGTGGTGATTGGACGGGCGTTTGGCTAGGCGGCGTGGCCTGGAGGCTCTTCCTGCCTTTCTTGTTGCCGGTGGCAACAGCAGCAAGTGGCTGGGAGGCGGGACGTTTGGCACGCGCTGCTGCTGCTGCGGTTGCCGTGGTGATCGCCCCTTTCCCCCTGGGCAGCTGATTGGCGTCCGCCTCAGCGAGCTCCGAACTCCGAGCCCGTGTCTTTCCCAGGGGCCGAGTGGCATTAGACTCCGCCTCCTGCTTGGCCTCGTCAGCTGGACGTCTCCGCAGGCTCATGGTCTTGCTGTCCGAGGGCGCTAGGACCTCTGCGGCCGCCCCTGACCCCACCCCTGCTCCTGACGCCCCTGACCCCGGCTTGCGTCCGCGCTTGCCTTTGGGCTTCATGGGGCAGCTCATGGTCACGTGTTTGGACAGGCTGGCGGGGTAGGTGAACTCTCTGCTGCAGTGGGGGCACACATGCACCTCCGCAGGGGCCGCAGACGCCGCCACCGCCACAGGCTCCTCCTCTTCCTCCTCCTCCTGTGAGATCACACCTCTCTTGGCAGCGGCAGCTGAGGAGGAAGTAGCGGAGGCGGTGGCAGAAGATCGGTTCTTGTGGGAAATGGCCTTCTGCAGGAGCTGCTGTTTCTTCTTACTGAGCGCACTCATGCGTGACGCCGCTGGTGCCGCTGACGCTGTCGCCGCCTCGCTTCCGAAGCTCAGGCGTTTGGGCTGGGCCATCCTGCGCAGAGTACTATTTGCCGCCCCCACAGCCCCTCCGCTGGCAGCCGTCGTCGTGGAGACCAGGCCGTTGTGGACGCCCCTGGCGGTCTGTCGGAGCGGGATGGGGTTCTTCTTGGGCGTGTAGCGGCGCTTGTCGCTGGCGGTGGCGCAGGCCAGGATGTGCTTGTGCAGCTCGGGCATGTTGTCGAAGCTCTGGCCGCACTTGGTGCAGCGGATGGCCGTGCTGAACGTCTGCGGGATGTTGTGTGTGGTGAAGTTGGTTGCCGAGGCGACGGAGCCGGCGGGGGTGCGGTTGTGATAGGGGAAGGGCGGCGGCTTGAAGCTGGGGTAGTGCTGATTGATGCCCAGACGCACGTCCGGCCCCTTGGGCTTGCCCGCCTCCGACGCCATGATCTTTATGGTGGTGTACAGCTCCTCCGTCGGGTCCTCCTTCCCCGGCTCCCCCTGGGTCTGCGAGCCCGCCTCCTCCTCGTCCTCCTCGTTCTGCTCCTCCGGCTCGGCCTTCGGCTCCGCAGAGCTGGCGTCTGGGGCGTGGGGCTCGGGTGACGCCTCGGCGGCCATGATGGGCTCGATGGCGGCACGGGCGGGGTCGGTGTAGTTGTGCGGCCGCAGTTTGCCACTCTCGATGGCGGTGTGTGTGCAGGGCTGGTCGGGGTGCAGGTCTCGCTGGTGCTGCTGCAGGTTGCACAGGAAGGCGAACTCCTTACGGCAGACGGAACACACGTAGATGCGGCCCACGCCATGCAACGCCGAACGATGTTCTAGAAGAGTCTCCGGCCCCTCGAACAGCTGCACGCAGAACTCACACTTCAGCGGCCAATCAGCGGCGTGGATCACGATGTGCCGACTCAGCTCCGTTATCGAGCGGAACGGATCCTCACACACGTTGCACACGAAGCTCTTGACAAACGATTCGCCATCGCCGTCAGAGTCTGCCTCCAACTCCGCCTGCTCCATGGCAACAGCCTCCATGGCAACACACTCTGGCTCCTCCTTCAGTGCGAGAGGTGTGTGTGGGGGTGTGTGTTTGAGAGGTGTGTGTGGGGGTGTGTGTTTGAGGGGCGTAACGGAAGGTGTGTGTGTGCTCGAGTGTTTCCCTGGGCTGGCAGTAGCCAGTGGTTCTGCTGGGTCGGACCTGCTGCTGCTGCTGGGAGACCGGGCCGGTTCTGGAGGCTTGTGATCCGCTGGCTCTGGTTCCACAGAGGAACCGTTATCGGGTTCTAACTGACCCGGAGAACTGGAGGTCTTGAGGTCCGACCCGTGAGGCAGGGCAGCGTCTGCGGGGTGTGTGTGTGTGCGCTCAGAAACGGGCGATGCAGGTGTGTGTGGTGATGAGGGAGCAGAGTCTCCTGAGCGGAGCCCAGTGGGGGTGTGTGTGTGTGTGTGTGTGTGTGCAGGGCTGCTGAGGTGTGTGTGTGTGTGTGTGGGGGAGGCTTTGGGAGAGAGCACGGGGCAGGAGGAGGGTGGGGGTTGTGTGAGGGGGGGTGGGGAGGGGGAGGGTGCAGTGGGCAGGAGGGGTGGGGGTGGGGTGGGTGATGCGGAACGCGGCGAGCAGGGTGATGACACATTAAGCGTGACTGGCGTGAGCGACGGTGGCGAAGGGTGGCTGCTCTCAGCCGCGGGTCGCTCGGAGGAGGTGGGGCTTGCAGGGGAGGAGGGTGTGATGTCAGTGTCTCCGTCGGCGACCGTGCTCCCGGGCGAGGAGGCGTCGGTGGCGGACGTGACGGCGGTGGCATCAGGGCCCGTGAGCGGGTCGTCGGAACCCTGCGGCAGGCCGGCGTAGTCGCTCATTAGAACCTTTTCCAGCATGCTGGTGTTGGGTTTCCTCTTGCGGCCGGGGGGCGGGGCCACAGACCCTGGGGCCGCACCGTTACCACGGGACTCTGTTTCCATGGCAGCAGTAGCCGTAGCGACAGCTACAGCAGCGGGGCTCTTCCGACACAAGCTCAGGTCTAGAACAGACTCCGCCCCCGCTGGTTTAGCCCCACCCCCTGCCGCTGTCCCACCGCTGCTTCTCCACGCCACCGCGCCCGACAGGTCCAGAGGAAGCTGGTTACAGGAACTTCCTCCGCTGCGGCCCGACGACGGCCAGTCCCTCTCTCTCAAGGATGCGTGTGTGTGTGTTTGAGTGTGTGTGTGTTTGGCGTCGCCGTCCTCCTGCGCACACACCCCCCACCCATGGGAGCGGCTCTGAGCCTCCAGCTTGGGCACCTTGAGGACGAACGGAGCGACGGTCTCACCGGCCGAAGCCTCGGAGGTGGTGTGTGTGTGTGTGTCGGTGAGCGGGGGGGAGGTGGGGGGCGAGCTGGTCCGACGCTTGAACCTTCCGGAAACGGAGGAGAGGGGGCTAACGGAGAGGGGGGGCACAGTGGAGGAACGGTGAGAGAGAGTGTGTGTGTGTGAGTGTGTGTGTGTGTCAGAGGCAGCCAGGAGTGTGAGAGAGGCACGCTGGCCGTCCTGCGTCTGCAGCAGCTGCTTGAGTTTGGGCGACAGATACACACTCTTCTCCTTGGGGAACGCCAGAGCGTCCGACGACTGGAACACACTCCCCACCAGCAGGGACGACGAAGACGAGGAGGAAGAGGAAGAGGAGACTACGCCATCTGGCTCCACCTTCACGCTGGGCAGCAGCGGTGGCGTAGAGGTTCTGCGCTTGCCCGTGGGCAGCTGGGCGTGAGAGTGTGTGTGAGAGAGAGTGTGTGTGTGTGTGCGTGCTGCCTGCTTGGCCGCAGCCTCTGCTTTGCTGATCGCCTGGCTGATCTGCTCGGGGCTGATGATGACGGCCGCCGTGGCCGCGTCCAGACCGAAGAGCGCCGCCGACCCCGAGTTGACCTCGATGACCTCACATGTGCTGGCGGTCGCTGTGGAGACGATCTTGCCGTCGATGTAGAGGCTGAGGTTCTCAGAGATGTTACTGGAGATGTCCGCCATTCCGTCGTCCCTCTCAACCTCGTCTTCTGAATCCATGCTCGGCACGTAGACCGGCGGAGGGCTCCCATTGGGCGAGCCCTCGTCCTGCGGAGTCTGTTTGGCTCCTCCTACTGTGGGTGTGGCCTCTGACATCAGCATGCCTTTCCGCCGCACACCTTTAGGCAGCAGGTGGCGCTCGTGGATCCTGCGCTGGTGGCGCCGCATGTTGGTGTGCGTGCCGAACGCCTTGTTGCAGTATTTGCACACGTGCAGATCTCGAGTCTCCCCGTTTTCGTCCGATGGCCGTTCGCCTTCGCCCGGCGATGCGAGCGAATCCCGCCTGAGGCCGTCTTGACCGTGAGCCCCGTTCTGCGTTGCTATGGCTACCAGGTGAGCGGAACCAGAGGCGTCGGGTCGGCGTGTGCCGTCGGGGAGAAGCGGCGGGCTGAGGAGAGTGGCGGTCCCGGCGAGCGAACCGGGTCGTTTCTTGCCCGTGTTCTCATGGCGGCGCTCGTGTCTTCGCCGGCCCACCTGCGATCCAAAACTCTTCCCGCAGTAGCGGCAGCAGAAGGACAACATGGCCTCCTGGCCACCCCCGGGCAGGGCGAGTGTGTGTGTGTGTGCTTGTGTGTGGATGTGTGTGTGGCGCTCCAGGCCCTGCCGTGTAGAGAAGCGCCGCTCGCAGTGGCCACACGGGTGAGACTCCGAGCCCGTCTGGAGGTCGTCCTCAAGGTCAAGGTCAAGCTCAAGGTCGCCCTCCCCGTCTGGCTGCTCCTCCGCCTGAGGCTCCGCCCTCTTGGGCCCAGAGGAGGACACGCCTTCAGACGGGGTCTCCCTGTCCGCCCCGCAGGGGCCCTGCTGTGGATCATGTGATGAAGCGCTGCTGCTGCTGCCCTCTACAGGCGGCTGAGAGGACTGCTCTTCCTCTTCCTGCTCTTCCTCCTCTTCCTCCTCTCCCTCCCCCATCTCTTCCTCCTCCTCCTCTGGCTCCCCCTGCTGGGGGGGTTGAGTTGGTGTCGGTGTAGGTGCGGCTGGGGGGGGTGGAGACGAGGAGGCGGCTGAAGGTCGGGGCTGAAGGTCGGTCTGTAGGTCAGGGGGGTGTTGGGGGTCAGGGGTCAAACTGGCTGCCGTGGCAACACACTCCTGGGCGGCAGGAGGAGGAGGCGTGTCTTTCACTGGCCCAGAGGAGAGAGAAGCGCCCTCATCCTCATTCAGCCCTGAGAGAGAGAGAGAGAGAGAGAGAGAGAGAGAGACACACACACACGGTTATAGCTCACACTCACATAGCGCTGACTACACATACAGTTCCATCAAATGCAAAATAAATAAACACTTTGAGTTAACTATGTCACAAACACACACGAACACACACACACCTTCTTCTGACTCACGCATGTCTGGATCAGTGTGTGTGTGTGTCTCCGTCAGCTTGAGGGCCTGCCGCTCCCGCTCCAAGAGCTTCTTCCTGGCTGCAGGACACAGAGGTCAAAGGTCAGAGGTCATTAACAGCAAAACCAAACAACAAACATGGCCGACAACAAACATAGTGGCTAACCAGGCGTTTGTTTCCCAAAAGTAAGTTAGTTAGTTTGCAGTGGGAAATTGCACTGCTGCCAACATAAATTAATAACTGTGCCTTTGGGAAAGAGACGCCTGGTCCAGAACAGATCACACACACAATCCAGTATAGCGTCTAATGTATACAGAACCTAGTCCCTGAGATTAGCGTATAATATTGTAGTTTGCTTTAGTCTAGTAATCCCTGAGAGTGTATATACTAGTTTATATATGTAAATTAAACTAGTGTATATACTAGTGTACTAGTTTGCTACACTATGGTAATCCCTGAATATAATGAGTATAGTATAGTATAGCGCATAGTACATATCCTAGTTTGTGTGTGTGTGTGTGTGTGTGTGTGTGTGTGTGTGTGTTGCGATGTGGCACATTGAGCAGGTGCTGTGGCATGAACTGCAGCTGAGCAGCAACGACATGGAGGAACATTAAAATGGGTCAGAGCGCGCACACACACACACACACACACACACACACACACCTCAGCAAGTAAACAAACCCTAGACATAATGGGAAACTCACAACATCACTGACAGCTAAATTAAATCCAAATGTGGATCTTGCCGATGAGTGCAGGAATGGAAGCCACTACAAACACGCTCATGCACACACGCACACACACACACACACACACACACAGAAGAGAACTCAAGTCTCTGACTGCCTGTATACACACACACACACGGCAGGCTAGAGAGGCAATATGGCTGCTCCCCAGAGGTGGAGGCTGAGGAATAGCCTCAGAATCTCCTCCTCTCTGCCTGCACACACACACACACACACACACACACACACACACACACACACACCACAGAGATGAGGAATAGCCTCAGAATCTCCTCCTCTCTGCCTGCACACACACACACACACACACACACACACACAGATGAGGAATAGCCTCAGAATCTCCTCCTCTCTGCCTGCGCACACACACACACACACACACACACACACACACACACACAGAGAGAGATGAGGAATAGCCTCAGAATCTCCTCCTCTCTGCTGCTCTGCCTGTACACACATACACACACACACACGGTTGAGGAATAGCCTCAGAATCTCCTCCTCTCTGCCTGCACACACACACACACACACACACACACACACACACACAGATGAGGAATAGCCTCAGAATCTCCTCCTCTCTGCCTGCACACACACACACACACACACACACAGATGAGGAATAGCCTCAGAATCTCCTCCTCTCTGCTGCTCTGCCTGTACACACACACACACACACGGATGAGGAATAGCCTCAGAATCTCCTCCTCTCTGCCTGCACACACACACACACACACACACACACACACACACACACACACACAGATGAGGAATAGCCTCAGAATCTCCTCCTCTCTGCTGCTCTGCCTGTACACACACACACACACACACACACACACACACACACACACAGATGAGGAATAGCCTCAGAATCTCCTCCTCTCTGCCTGCACACACACACACACACACACACACACACACACACACACACACACACACAGATGAGGAATAGCCTCAGAATCTCCTCCTCTCTGCTGCTCTGCCTGTACACACACACACACACACACACACACACACACACACACACACACACACACACACGAGTTGAGGAATAGCCTCAGAATCTCCTCCTCTCTGCTGCTCTGCCTGCACACACACACACACACACACACACACAGTTGAGGAATAGCTTCAGAATCTCCAGAATCTCTGCTGCTCTGCCTGTACACACACACACACACACACATGCACACACGTTAAGGAATAGCTTCAGAATCTCCAGAATCTCTCTTTTCTGCTGCTCTGCCTGCAGTGCCAGGAGGACTTCCTAGCCCCTCACACACACACACACACACACACACCCCTAATGCACTCCTAGCATCCTTGCAATGAAGTTCCTGTCGGCCATTTTGTGTGAGTTCAAAGAGTAGGCAGACTGCTTCTGTCTGGTTGCCCCTCATGCAGGTAGAGTACAGTGTGAACACAGATGTTATAAAACACACACACACACACACACACACACACACACACACACACACGTGGGCCCTGCTAGAGATGTTCTACTGCTAGAGATGTTCTACTGCTAGAGATGTTCTAGAGCCAGAGCTATCCATAGAACCATCATTAAGTGAAGTTAGCCTAATGTTCCATTTCTATCCCTTTTAGCCCCTTTTCTGGAGAGTGTAAAGTTAAAGGAAAGTGCCGGAGTGAATTCAAGCATAGCCCTGAAGAAAGAGCTTGCTAAATGATTTGGTACAGCACAGACCGAACGCGAACGCAGAAGCAAACAGGCACTTTACACTGAATCAATGGGACCTGACTGTTGGAAACTGAAAGTAAGATCTCAATGTTATGTGTTTTGCATTGGGTCTATGCTATTTGAAATTCTTTCATTTCATGCTTACACCTCATTTTAAAACATGTGCAGCTCACAGAGTGCTCAGTGGTATCCGTTGATGTTCCAAAACAATAATCCTAGCGAAATTTATTTGTCATCTTGTGCTGTCGTTCTCTTGTGCTCTCGTTTTTCTTGTACTACGCATATGTCAAATAGCCTACAAATAAATATTTCTAGAACTTTCAAAACAACACGTAAAACGTGACAGTAAACTAGTCTGTCTGCTGTTGTCAACTTCGAAAGTCATTTGGTTATTTGTTGCTAAGCGAAAGTCGTTTGATTATTTGTTGCTAAGCGAAAGTCATTTGATTATTTGTTGCTAAGCGAAAGTCGTTTGGGTTATTTGTTGTTAAGTGAAATAGTCCAAGCCATGAACAATATCCCAATGGACCCTTGTGCCATCGGGGGAAAAGACCTCATCATTGAGGTTGGATATCATTGGGATTGGATATTTAACCTGCAACGATGAATAAGGAAAACACACACACACACACACACACACACACACACACACACACACACACCATGGGGAGTGGATATTTAACCTGCAACATTGAATAAAGACAAAAAAAAAAGTCGGTCGGTCAAAAAGTCGAATCGGTGCATCCTTAATTTGGAAACTACTTTTGGCAATTTACAAAGACCTTACAGCACCCACAATAAGCTTAGCCTACAGCACCCACAATAAGCTTAATAACAGGCTTATTATAGGCTAGCACACACACACACACACACACACACACACACACACACACACACACACACACAGGGGACTTCACTAGGCTAGCAGACTGGACAAGGTCATCTGGGAGCATCCTCTACAAAGCCTGATTCATGCCCTCTAAACACACACACACACACACACACGCCATGTCATCTGACCAGCATGTTCACAGGCACTCTCTGTGAGCAGACACCACCATGACACACACACACACACACACACACACACACACACACTCTCTCTCTCTCTCTGTGAGCAGACGCCACCATGACACACGCACGCACACACACACACACACTCTCTCGCTCTGTGAACAGACGCCATCCTGACACTCTGCTCAGCAGCATCAAAGCACCAAGGGGGAAACATCCTGCCCTGACCAGACTGTCACACACACACACACACACACACACACACACACACACACACAGCCTTAAAACACCAGGGAAACACCCCTGACTGTGTACTTTCAGATACCCGATCGCACAACTGAAACACACACACACACACACACACACACACACACACCCCTCCTAAACCCACTACAACTGGAGGGCTCAGGAGGGTTGCAGAACGACTTGACAATGTAGGCTCGCTCTCTCACACACAAACACACACATCCCCATAGAGGACGGTGCACAGGATGACGCACACGTGCGCATGCACACACACACACTTACTTGTCCCCAAGGAGGACAGAGCTCAGGAGGGTGAGCGCGCGGGCGCACACACACACACACACACACACACACACACACACTTACTTGTCCCCAAGGAGGACAGAGCTCAGGAGGGTGAGCGCGCGGGCGCACACACACACACACACACACATCACAGAGCTGCAATGACACACTGAGAAAGTCATCTATGCACATCACTACTGCTTCAGGCCACTTTCACAACAAAGTAAAAAATAAACAGCCAGTGCATGAGCAAAGCACAGAGTGGCATAAGGAGAGGGCAGGAATGCAAATCTAGGCCACGACAGCATGTGGATGTGCAGGACCAGTGATCTCACACACACACACACACACACACACACACACACACACACACTCTCCATGCAGGATCTGTGATCCCTCTCCTGGCTGCAGGAACCCAACCGAAAGGAAGAGAGAGTGTTCTATGGAGAAAGGTTCCTCTCTAAGGAAAAGGGTGTGGGTGCCTGAGTAATGCTTATTGCGCACTCTTTAAAACTACCTACAACTTTCTTCAGCATTTCATTCAAACACACAATTTTCACAGCCAACCGTCAAACACAACAACATAGGAAGATAAACAATAACGAATTGAGGACGAGTTCAGAGCAAAACGCATTTAGTACAGCGAATGTCGGAGCATCCGGGAGCTCGCTATCTGAAGTGGGTGTAACGAGTCCTGAGGTCGGTCGCACGAGCAGTGCAAAGGTAGTTTAGGAATTCTCCAAATGAAGGCCAAACGAGATTGCAGCCGGACCAAGACTGGCTATTAATGTTAGTTAGTTTAAAGAGCTGAAAAGATGAGGACAATTACATTTGCATTATCCCCTAACGCTGCCGACGGGATATCAAGGGAGATTTCTTACATAAGATTGAACCGACAAATATTTAGCAAGCTAGCTGTGCTAGCGAGAGTGTGTGTGCATAGCTGACATGCCGATGGCTGACCCGAGGATTCTGCTGCGCAGAGGATTGGTTCAGACTTGACTTGCTAACTCCGTTGATGGGTGAAAAGCCCAATTAGTTCAGTACTTTCAGTCGTGATTAGTTTAGCATACAGTAACCTGCAAGTTTCGACGGTGCAGTTTCTTTTCTACTTTTCGTTACGGGCCACTCGTACTCATTGCAAACACTTGAAAGTAGCCTAATAAATACTATACTAAGTGTGACTCTCACAGAAAAGGGATGTTTGGTCAGTGTTAAGAAAGTAATGGTCACATAACATCGCAGGAACTAACCCCACAGCCTTCAAAAGCCAGATTCGCACATATAACATCCAGTAAGAACGGTCTGGATGGGGTGAATAGATTATGTTATTCCCCTGAATAAAAAAGTTATTTAACCTTAATTCTAGCGCAAAATCTCCAGTGTCCATGCGGAGACAGGAAAGGTCACTATAGTGAACGTTAGCCTGCTATGGGAAACAGCCCAAGTGCGCTAGCTAATGAACATCAGGCACCAAACAGGTCTGTCTACTGTCGAAAGTACACAGCTAACAGGCGAGTTAGCTTCTCAACTTAGATGGCCTATCTTAGTAAGTACAATCACACGGCCAAGCATGCAGTTATATATTCCATACATGGAAAGCCACTCTGGTAAGGTAGATGCTTTCGCTTATATGTTGACAGACACACTGACATGCCTGTCGAAGGGCAGCAAATCAACCTCAAATGTCTGAACTGTAACGTTAGCCATTCCAGCTAATGCAAATTTGGAAGTATCGAAGCTAGACCAACTTTGCCGTTTTACCCACTTCGATTAGTCAAGCCAGTACTCGTTTAACTGTATAATATAAACACATTGGTTATGTAATCGTTAGTTAACATCATAGACGCCGATTATAAGATCAAAGTTTACCTCTTCTGGCCCGCGGAGAGTTTTTCTTGCTTAAACTGCTCGCTCTTTCTTCCTTCAGTGCAGCTGCTATCTCCGGGTTGTCTTCCCCATTGTACCACACAAGCAATTCTTCTCCTGCTCCGATTGGCTAGAAGAAGTAGAGATGACACGGAGAGCCAATCAGAATCGAGGTTGCTGCATGATGAGACGGGCGAAGAGGAAAATGTTCGGGCCTTCGCTCCCTGCACGTCAAGTCCGCGAGACAAGCACGCGAGGAGTCCAGCGCTTCCAAGCCCGACAAAAAGCAGTAACGTTAACGCGAGCAAGATGTGTGAAGTGCTCGGTTCTGCGGGCGAAGCACAGCGGCGACCTGGAGTTTGACGCGTGATATAACGGCAACACAAGGCTCGAGAGGCCTAAAACACCAGGTGTCTTTTGTGCTGAATAAAATACAGAAAAAGGGAAGAAGAACACGGTGTGACATTGAGAGATGGGCATAGGTCTACCTGTAAGGGGTTAATGAATAAACCTTTAATTGAAACTTCATTTGAATATTGACGTCTATGATTGCATATGAAACAAACTCAAAGAACTGGAGAACATGCATTTTCTTAGACCTAAATATCCAACCAACCAAAATATCAAATCAAGATTGGAAAAAAAAAATAAGCTGCTTTGGTTTCTGAAAGAAAGAGGCAATATGCAAGAGATGATGAGATTAAACATAGTGACAAATAACGTTAGTCTAATTTACTAGCCTATGTGGCTTTAGACAGGGTTGGCCTCCCCCCCCCCCCCCCCATCTCTAGACAGGGTTGGCCTAAGACCCCCCCCCCATCTCTACATAGGGTTGGCCTAACGCCCCCTCATCTCTACACAGGGTTGGCCTAACCCCCTCATCTCTAGACAGGGTTGGCCTAACCCCTCATCTCTAGACAGGGTTGGCCTAACCCCCCTCATCTCTACACAGGGTTGGCCTAACCCCCTCATCTCTACACAGGGTTGGCCTAACCCCCTCATCTCTACACAGGGTTGGCCTAACCCCCCCCCCCCCCCCCCTCATCTCTACACAGGGTTGGCCTAACCCCCTCATCTCTAGACAGGGTTGGCCTAACCCCCTCATCTCTACACAGGGTTGGCCTAACCCCCCTCATCTCTAGACAGGGTTGGCCTAACCCCCTCATCTCTACACAGGGTTGGCCTAACCCCCCTCATCTCTTTTTTCCTTGTTCTGCATTTTGTTTGATGCTCAGCATCTGTAGGCTACTCATCTCATCTAGAGTATTTTAGTGAGACTGCATTCAGATCCACTACCCTATCAACTTACACGCTTTTATATGACAAGTCAGGTGGGTTTTATTGTCATGTAAACCATAAACATAGTTGGACAAGATACTGTTTCACCATAGACCAAGTGGTGTAACATTTAAACTAGCCAATGAAAAGACATTCAAGTCAACAGTGCACATGAGACTGAAACAAAGACTCAAGGTTAAGCATTTTAAGACAAGAAAGACAATTCTGAGATACTATCTTGGTATTCTGAGATGATAGCCTACTATAGCAGAATGATAATATTTGACTTGGTATCTCAGAATTGCTAGAGATACCATCTCAGAATTCTAACTTAGAATCTCACAATTCTGAGATCCGGATTTTTTTTTTTTTTTTTTTTTTTTTTAAATGTGGTGGGAATGGGCTTCCATAGACAACACAGGACAGCAGTGCATCATTTAAGAGGAGGTAGTGGGGGGGTGGGTGGGGTCACTAAAAGCAGGTAGTGTGGTGGGGGTCACTAAAAGCAGGTAGTGTGGTGGGGGTCACTAAAAGCAGGTAGTGAGTGGGGGGCACTAAAAGCAGGTATAACGGTAGTGAGGTGGAGGGGGTCACTAAAAGCAGGTATAACATTAGTGAGGTGGGGGTCACTAAAAGCAGGTAGTGAGGGGGGGGCACTAAAAGCAGGTATAACATTAGTGAGGTGGGGGTTCACTAAAAGCAGGTATAACGGTAGTGAGTGGGGTTCACTAAAAGCAGGTATAACATTAGTGAGGGGGGGGGCACTAAAAGCAGGTATAACATTAGTGAGGTGGGGGTTCACTAAAAGCAGGTATAACGGTAGTGAGGTGGGGGTCACTAAAAGCAGGTATAACATTAGTGGGGGGGGGGTCACTAAAAGCAGGTATAACGGTAGTGAGGTGGGGGTCACTAAAAGCAGGTGTAACGTTAGTGAGGTAGGGTCACTAAAAGCAGGTGTAACGTTAGAGAGGGGGTGGGGGGTTCACTAAAAGCCGGTATAACGGTAGTGAGGTGTGGGTCCCCTAAAAGCAGGTGTAACGGTAGTGAGGGGGCGTCTACTAAAAGCAGGTGTAACGGTAGTGTGGTGGGGCTCCACTAAGCTGCTAAAGGCTGGTGTTAAATAAAAGAGCATGAAAACTGCCCTGGTGTCTTTAAGGAGAAATGATTCCGTGTCAATCAATCCTGAGTCCTGTTGTGGGTGTTGGTAGGGAATAGAATGAGGAAATTGGATAAAACATACAACCAGTACAAATAAACTTCCCTTAACCCTTAAAGCCCCATTCATACCTTACGTAAAAGACGGATACATGTGGAGTGTTTCACACGTTCCTTCTGTCAATTTCCTCCATACTTTGACACGGAAAGGAGAGTTTACGAATACAGACGAAACGGATGAAATTCATTTGGAATAATGGGGGCGGGGTTTAGCACAACCGAACGTAAAAACCGAATGGAAGTATGAAGGGACAGAATTCAGACAGAACGACACACCTGAGGTATCAATGGGCCTTAATCCAGGTGGGTGCTACACACTGGTGGTGGTCAGTGAGGTCCCCCTTCCACTGTAAAGCACATTTGGGTGTCTAGAAAAGCGCTGTAGAAATCGAATGTGTTGTTGTTGTTGTTGTTGTTAGCCCTTTGCTATCCAAGTTGGGTGTATTGGCAGCTGCATGAAGGAGAGCGATGGGCTGTAGTTTGGCCAAACCGCCTCAGCAGTGTAAACCCACTGTTAATGATCATAGCTGCAGTGTTAGTCCACTGTAATATCATATGCAGTGTTAGTCCACTGTAATATCATATGCAGTGTACCCTGTAATGTTCAGCAGTGTTAGTCCACTGTAATATCATATGCAGTGTAAGTCCACTGTAATATCATATGCAGTGTAAGTCCACTGTAATATCATATGCAGTGTAAGTCCACTGTAATATCATATGCAGTGTTAGTCCACTGTAATATCATATGCAGTGTTAGTCCACTGTAATATCATATGCAGTGTAAGTCCACTGTAATATCATATGCAGTGTTAGTCCACTGTAATATCATATGCAGTAAGTCCACTGTATCATATGCAGTGTAAGTCCACTGTAATATCATATGCAGTGTAAGTCCACTGTAATATCATATGCAGTGTTAGTCCACTGTAATATCATATGCAGTAAGTCCACTGTAATATCATATGCAGTGTTAGTCCACTGTAATATCATATGCAGTGTAAGTCCACTGTAATATCATATGCAGTGTAAACCCACTGTAATATCATATGCAGTGTAAACCCACTGTAATATCATATGCAAGTCCACTGTAATATCATATGCAGTGTAAGTCCACTGTAATATCATATGCAGTGTAAGTCCACTGTAATATCATATGCAGGTACGCTGTAATATCACAGCAGTGTTAGTCCACTGTAATATCATAAGCTCTCTAAAAATTACACTCATCCACAGTGCCATGACTAACTGCTAATGTTAGCTGCATGGACAGATGAACCTTGTAGTAGATGAGAACCTTACCAGTAGAATCTTGTAGTAGATAAGAACCTTACCCGTAGAACCTTGTAGTAGATGAGAACCTTACCCGTAGAACCTTGTAGTAGATGAGAACCTTACCCGTAGAACCTTGTAGTAGATGGCTCTGTTGATCTCCACGGGGAAGAGGTTCTGCTCCTGTGCGGATCGGGCCCAATTCACGTAGCGCAGCCAGTTCCCCTTCAGTGGGTCAGTAGCATCTACACACATCCAGCCTCTCGTAGGGAAATACACCTGTGGGGGAGAGAGATGAGTTACACACACACACACACACACACAAATCCAGCCTCTCGTAGGGAAATATACCTGTGGGGGAGCTCAATTGTATATTGTGCACTGTCCCTGCTAAATAAACAATAAATAAATAAATAAATAAATAAAAGCACACACACACCACCTCACAGTGCGCAGCATTCATGAGTGGTGTAGGCTTGTACTGTACACACACACACACACACACACACACACACACAACTCACAGTGCGCAGCATTCATGAGTGGTGTAGGCTTGTACCTTACACACACACACACACACAAACACACACACACTCACAGTGCGCAGCATTCATGAGTGGTGTAGGCTTGTACTGTACACACACACACACACACACACACACACACACTCACAGTGCGCAGCATTCATGAGTGGTGTAGGCTTGTACTGTACACACACACACACACACACACACACACACACACACACACACACTCACAGTGCGCAGCATTCATGAGTGGTGTAGGCTTGTACTGTACACACACACACACACACACACACACACACACACACACACACACAGTGCGCAGCATTCATGAGTGGTGTAGGCTTGTACTGCAGGGGAAATGCTGTGGGCTTTTGGAATGAAATCATTTAGCACTGATACAGGAATTCAGATCTGTTCTGTCTGTCTGTCTGTCTGTCTGTCTGTCTGTCTGTCCTGTCTGTCCTGTCTGTCCTGTCTGTCTGTCTGTCTGTCTGGGGGAAAATAGTTGTATATCCATCATTTATAGCCGTCCTTTCATGCCGCCGGTCAAAACTAATGGCACAGGTGGACTTGCATGTCACGCGGGTATCTCAAGGCTAGAAAAAAGTCTGATTTTGGACGTATTCAGCATTTTCATGTCATATAATCTAGGGGAGAGGCCTCTTAACTGAGAATATATTTGGGCATTTAAATTACGCTGGTTTCTGCCGCTGCATTTACCAATACTGTTTCTTTCTCTACGCTGATATGAGAGCTGTAGAAAAACTCTCACAAAGAAATCTCACGTGAACATTGTTGTATGGCGATTCCTGCGCTAAAACTTGCGCTTGTTTCCACGTTGGTTTGATAAATGAGGAGCATTATGTCTGATCTACAGAGATCCAGTCAGTAAGGCCCACAGGTAAACACACACACACACACACACACACACACACACACACACCACGCTTCTATGAGGAGCATTATGTCTGATCTACAGAGATCCAGTCAGTAAGGCCTACAGGTAAACACACACACACACACACACACACACACACACACACACAGCTTCTATGAGGAGCATTATGTCTGATCTACAGAGATCCAGTCAGTAAGGCCCACAGGTAAACACACACACACACACACACACACACACACACACAGCTTCTATGAGGAGCATTATGTCTGATCTACAGAGATCCAGTCAGTAAGGAACACAGGTACACACACACACACACACACACACACACCTCATCATTATGTCTAATCTAGAAAGATCCAGCCCGCCCCTCTGTGTGATCCAGTCAGTAAGTCACGCAGGTACACACACACACACACACACACACACACACACACACAGCTTCTCAACTCCCACAGGTAGACACACACACACACACACACAGAGCTCCTCAACTCCCACAGGTAGACACACACACACACACACACACACACACACACACACACACACACACACACACTGCTCCTCAACTCCCACAGGTACAGTACACACACACACACACACACACACACACACACACACACACACACACAGAGCTCCTCACCTCCAACAGGTAGACACACACACCACACACACACACACACACACACACACACACACACACACAGCTCCTCACCTCCCACTGGTAGACAGACAGACAGACAGACAGACAGACAGACAGACAGACAGACACACACACACACACACACACACACACACAGAGCTCTTCACCTCCAACAGGTAGACACACACACACACACACACACACACACACACACACACACAGCTCCTCACC
>JAODXP020000012.1:18966586-18969086 GCA_027497455.2 Sardinella longiceps | reverse complement strand
CCTCTCTGTGAATTTCATATCTTTGTAGACAGACGTTTAATGCGTCTTAGGAAGGATTGTTCCAATGGCCATAGGCTGCTGTTTAGACGCTACAGCAACAAGAAAAAATTCTCGGAACACAAGCGTTTGTCAAAACATCAATCTTAACCATCGTATTTCATCGTAGGATATCCGCAAACAAGGCTTAACATCACTTTGGGCGAACTTCTGCTTTAAAGCACATTATGAAGACTTTTAGGTTGTGATCTTCCTCTCTCTCTCTCACACACACATACACACACACACACACACACACACACACACACACACACACACACACTCCTGCACTTATGTGTTGGTGTAAAGTGATGGCTTGGTCCAAATATGTTTCCAGTCCTCTAGTCAGTCTAGACTAAAATTGACTTTCATCAATGACTTTCCTCACTGCTAAGACCTGTGTGTGTGTGTGTGTGTGTGTGTGTGTGTGTGTGTGTGTGTGTGTGTGTGTGACCTCTAGTCAGTCTAGACCAGTGGTTTCTCAAACGATGGGGCGGGCGCCACTAGTGGGGCGCAGGCACATGACAGGTGAGGGCAGTAAGACATCTCTTTGCAATCGACCAATGGCTGCACCCTGCCCCCCCGAATTCACAGCTATTCATCAGATATGCGCATATGACAGTAAATTGAGCTTTCCAATGGTGTTATTTGCTAGTTGCTGTGATGAGGGTTCAAGAGAAACTTGGTGAATTAGTAACATGAAAATTGTAACACTGACAAAAATCCTGTACTCGCAAAGTATTCCTCACAGAGATATTGTGCGCAAATTGCCCTCCAGGTAGTGTTGCCACATGTACTCTATTTCCGGGATTGTCCCGTTTTTTGTGCTGGAAAACTGATAATTCTTCCCGGGACGCATATTGTCCCGGTTTTTTGTGAAAATGTTCTTCACATGTTCATTAGTTTCACCTCTGAACAAACCTATATTATTCGACTGTGTTCCCTGCCACTATTTTAGATTGGCCAAGTCTTGCCGTGGGATGCTGTAGGCGCACGCTTGCTTTATTGTGACTGGTTATTTGCGGACAAGCCAAGAGTCTGTGCAAATCTCTGGGAGTCTCCTGCATTTAATGGAGCGAGTGATCCTGAGTTACAGGATAGCCTGTGTAGGCCTCACTGGTAGCATTCATTAGTCACGCAAAATTGGAGTAGGCCTATAGGTAGGCTACCTTTTCAATTTTATAAATAGGCGGACTATTGCCTACCATATAGATACATGACTGTCAGATTTATCATTTTGATGGACCACTCACTGAACTAGAACAAGCAAATATTTTTCTTCCTCAGACTGTAATTCAAACCACGAAAAGCATTAAGGCTTTAATAGGAGTAAGTTTCTTTGTATTAATGTTATGCATTCCTCAGCGCGTAAAATCGCCTAAACCTGTTAGGTCTAGCCTGAAACCTTAAGTGTTCAGCCTTACTCAATGATGAACGAAGAGGCCATCTCAGAAAAAAGATCAAGATCAGTATTATTGTTAGGCCTATATGCATTTTAGCGATCTCCTTGCGCATTTCCCGACAGTTGTGAAAAACAACACAGACGTCCTAAAAATATTCCTCAGCGCGTAAAATCGCCTAAACCTGTTAGGTCTAGCCTGAAAGTTTAAGTGTTCAGCCTTATTTAATCATGAACGAACAGGCCATCTCAGAAAAAAGGATCAAGATCAGGCTACCTACAAAGGGAATAGTCTACTGCAGCTTGAAACAGTGCAGAGAAAGCCATTGCGCAAGCATCGTATAGGGCCCGAGCACCGAGGTAGGCGACATGTGCGTTGGCCTTCTTTCTTCTTCTTCTTCTTCTTTTTTTAAAATTTATATTTTCAATAGCGCAGTCATGTTTTGTATTTTACACTTTTACCATGAATGTTGTCACTGCTGTACATGTTTGTGTCCTTTGACCCTAGATTTTTTTTTATGGTCTACTGGTCCACTGGTCTAGACCAAAGGTTCTCAAAAAGTGCAAGAAAACATTTCTGGCGGCCCGTGATAACATCTGATATAATATATGTTAAAGGAGAAATTAGGTGTGATAAATAAGGACCCAAAGTATACTGTAACATCTTAAAAAAGTTGGTACACTTGCCAGTCGCAGAATTTTGATACGCTCTTGCAGGCCGGACTAAAACACTTGCTAGTTGTAGTTTCCAGGGGCATCTGGCAAGGTGTTAGTAGCCAAATCGCTGTTTTAAACCATAGAAACACTCAAAATAGCCCCACATTTTGTTATTAGTATAATGATAGTTCCAATATTTAAAACTAGGCATTGAAAGCTAGCAATTGTACAGATAACTACTTACCCCCGAGCTGGATGCCCGGGGAAGCTATAACTAGCAAGCGGTTTCTCTCGCCTGCTCAAATGTATCAAAAGTTTGCACCCCAGCAAACGTTCCGTGATGTTGCAATATACTTTGGGTGCTTATTACGCCAAATTTCTCCTTTAAAAAGTTAAAACTTCATCGCT
>JAODXP020000012.1:18941586-18961586 GCA_027497455.2 Sardinella longiceps | reverse complement strand
GCGATGAGTGACAGGAGAGTAATGAAGGCGGAGCCCAATAGGAGTCCTCTGCTTACACCACCTGGGACACAGACAGCCAATCAGATAAGAGAACACACTACAAGAATACGCCCCCAGATAGAGGAAACTACAGCCAATCAGCTTGCAGTAATGACGTGTAGAATCAGTTTTTGAATTAAAAGGTGGAATATTCCTTTAAAGGATTCTGTAGCTCCAGAGTCAATCAAGCATGTGTGTGTGTGTGTGTGTGTGTGTGTGTAGCTCCAGAGTCAATCAAGCATAGCCCTGCTGAATGAGCCTATTAAATAAACTAGTTAGGAGTATGTGTGTGTGTGTGTGTGTGTGTAGCTCAGAGTCAATCAAGCATAGCCCTGCTGAATGAGCCTGCTAAATGCACTAGTTAGGGTGTGTGTGTGTGTGTGTGTGTGTGTGTGTGTGTGTGTGTGTGTGTGTGTAGCTCCGGAGTGAATCAAGCATAGCCCTGCTGAATGAGCCTGCTAAATGCACTAGTTAGGAGTGTGTGTGTGTGTGTGTGTGTGTGTGTGTGTGTGTAGCTCCAGAGTCAATCAAGCATAGCCCTGCTGAATGAGCCTGCTAAATGCACTAGTTAGGAGTGTGTGTGTGTGTGTGTGTGTGTGTGTGTGTGTGTGTGTGTGTGTGTGTGTGTAGCTCCGGAGTGAATCAAGCATAGCCCTGCTGAATGAGCCTGCTAAATGCACTTGTTAGGAGTGTGTGTGTGTGTGTGTGTGTGTGTGTGTGTGTGTAGCTCCGGAGTGAATCAAGCATAGCCCTGCTGAATGAGCCTGCTAAATGAGCCTGCTAAATGCACTCGTTAGGAGTGTGTGTGTGTGTGTGTGTGTGTGTGTGTGTGTGTGTGTGTGTGTGTGTGTGTGTGTGTGTAGCTCCGGAGTGAATCAAGCATAGCCCTGCTGAATGAGCCTGCTAAATGCACTCGTTAGGAGTGTGTGTGTGTGTGTGTAGCTCCAGAGTCAATCAAGCATAGCCCTGCTGAATGAGCCTGCTAAATGCACTAGTTAGGAGTGTGTGTGTGTGTGTGTGTGTGTGTGTGTGTGTGTGTGTGTAGCTCCGGAGTGAATCAAGCATAGCCTTGTTGAACAAGCCTGTTAAATAAACTAGTTAGGAGTGTGTGTGTGTGTGTGTGTGTGTGTGTAGCTCCGGCGTGAATTCAAGCATAGCCCTGTTGAACGAGCCTGCTAAATGCACTAGTTACAGTTAGCGAGTGGAACTAAATGATTTGGAACAGCATAGACTGAACACAGAAGCGAACAAGCCGTTTACACTGAATCAATGGAAACTGATTATTCGAAACCGAAAGCAAGATCTGAAGTACCATTGACATTTGGTCTATGCTGTTTGAAATTCTTTCATTCCATGTGAAACCTATTGCTGTTGCTGCTGAAGGCTCGTGCAACAGGGCTATGCTTAAACTTACTCCAGAGCTTTCCTTTGAGGGGTGAATAAAAAGGTGGAATATTCCTTTAAGGTCAAATGCAGCGGAACATGTAATGGATCTGAAGCATGCAGCACCTGATTGGTCCACTCACCTGTCTTCTCCTCAGGCTCCGCCTCCAGCTCTAGTGGAGAAGCACTTGGGAGGTCCAGTCCTTCTTCAAGAGATTCCTCCACCACCACCACCTCCTCCAGAACCTCCACCTCTGGGCACCCAGGACAGGCTGGACAGGGTGGGGCAGGAGCAGGTTCCTCCTCTGGAGCCGGAGCAGCATCTTCAGTCACCTCCTCTTCTGGAGCTGCTTCTGCCTCAGTGGACTCCACTACAACAGGAACCACCTCCTCCTCCACCACCTCCTCCTCAGCGGCCACTTCTTCCTCAACTGCCTCTTCTACTGCTTCCTCTTCTACAGCCTCCTCTTCTACAGCTTCTTCAACAGCATCTTCAACAGCTTCTTCAACTGCCTCCTCTACCGTCTCCTCCTCTACTGCTACAACAGCAACGTCTTCCTCAGGATCAGCTTCCTCTTCAACAGCTTCTTCTAGCACCTCTTCCTCAACAGCTTCTTCTACAGCTTCTTCTACTGTCTCCTCCTCTGCTTCCTCATCAGCTTCTTCTTCCTCCTCCTCCTCTACTGCTACAACAGCAGCCTCTTCCTCTTCCTCAGCTTCTGCTTCTTCCTCTACTTCTTCCTCTTCAGCCTCTGTGTCCGCTGCTTCAACTGCAACAGCTTCCTCTTCACCAGCTTCTTCTTCTTCTTCTTCTTCAGGATCAGCTTCTTCAGGTTCTGCAGCCTCGGCTTCCTCCCCCTCCTCTTCTGCTGGTACTACAGCGATAACTTCCTCTGCTTCAGCCTCCTCCTCCTCCTCCACAGCCTCCTCTGATGTGTCCTCTTCTACAGCTTCTTCTTCTTCTTCTTCCTCCTCTGCTGGAGCTACAGCAGCATCTTCCTCCTCAGGGGCTTCAGCTTCGGCTTCAGCTTCCACTGGAGCAGCTTCTTCTGCCTCTACAACGTCTTCAGCAACAGCTTCCTCAGCTTCCTCAGCCTCCTCAGCTTCAGCCTCCTCCTCTGCTTCTACTACAACTGCAGCAGCCTCCTCTTCTACAACATCCTCCTCCTCCGGGGCCTCCTCCTCCTCCTCCTCCTCCTCCGGGGCAGCTTCTTCCTCAGGGTCAGTTTCTACTGGGACGACAACTTCTGCTGCCACCTCCTCCTCCACGACTGCAGCTTCCTCGACTGCAGTCTCCTCCTCCTCCTCTACTGCCTCCTCCTCAGGTGCTGCCACTACTACCTCAGGCTCTTCAGGGGCTGGTTCTTCTACAACAGGTTCTTCAGGCGCAGGTTCCTCAGGGGCCGCTTCTTCTAAAACAGGTTCTTCAGGCGCAGGTTCCTCAGGGGCCGGTTCTTCTACAACAGGTTCTTCAGGCGCAGGTTCCTCAGGGGCCGGTTCTTCTACAATAGGTTCCTCAGGCGCAGGTTCTTCAGGTGCGGGTTCCTCAGGTGCAGGTTCCTCTGGTGCAGGTACCTCTGCTAGAACCGGTACCTCAGGTGCAGGTTCCTCTGCTAGAACCGGTACCTCTGGAGCTGATTCAATTGCTGGTTCTGTTGGTGCCACCTTTGGTTCAACTGGAGCCGGTACGGGCCTTTTTGGAGCCTTTTTGCCCACCTTTTCTAAAATACAAGAGAAAAACAGAGGGAAAAAAAGTAAGAAATGTATTGTGATTCCCCCCCCTGATATTTGGTGCCCTAGGCAACCGCCTCGCTTGTCTATGCCTAGAACCGGCCCTGGGTTCATCTGCAGAAGCTGATTGACTGATTGGCCCTGGGTTCATCTGCAGAAGCTGATTGGCCCTGGGTTCATCTGCAGAAGCTGATTGGCTGATTGGCCCTGGGTTCATCTGCAGAAGCTGATTGGCTCCATGAAAGGTCTGCAACAGCCAATCACAGACCAGAGAGAAACCATTCAGTCACACACTCAGTACACACAACAGACACACACACACACCCACACACACACACAACAGACTCACAGCTCTAAAGGCTACTTCAATAAAGCTGTGAAAAACGAAGGTAAGCTAATGGTGAACCTGTATCGCGCACTGACACATTGCTCTAGCAAGCGATACGTTTTTTTTTATAATAACAAAAAAGGGTTTCTAGTAATCAGTTAACCTCCACTGTCCTTCTAAATGTCAGGTGTTGTTGTCGTCACACACTAAGGGTTAGCATGTTTAAGTGGGCAGACTGATCAGATGGTGACCAATTCCATTGGGGAAGATTTCTGGATTTCAGTTGATACTTGCTGCTGGCTTCATATGCAGTGTGCAAATCTTTCTCGTTTGTTCACCAGTACTGTGTGTTCTTTTGATTTAGCACCTGCCAAAACACTTTTGGATCTGCGCACACCACATTCGAAATGACCATAAATAATCCATCTAACAACAAAGAATTCCGCTCTCATCAACTGATACGTTGTCCTTGAACTATTCTGAAAAAAGCTGGCTTATATGGTTTGAAAATTATAGCATTTATTTTGGTATTCATATTTGAGACAATGTCTCAACTTATTTGTTATTGGGGTTGTAGATGTTGTGTTGTGTTGTGTAAGTGACTGATACATTAGGGTAGATACCCCTCCCAGACTGAGCCTCTACACACAGTAATGTATTATGTTGTGTTGTGTTGTGTTGTGCTGTGCTGTATTGTGGTTATATAAGTGACTGATACATTAGGGTATATACATGTACATACAGTAATGTAGATTGTATTGTGTTGTGTTGTGTTGTGTTGTACTGTACTTGTTGTACTGTACTGTATTGTGGTATATAAGTGACTGATACATTAGGGTAGATATCCCTCCCAGACTGAGCCTCTACACACAGTAATGTATTATGTTGTATTGTGTTGTGTTGTAGATATCCCTCCCAGACTGAGCCTCTACACACAGTAATGTATTATGTTGTGTTGTATTGTGGTTATATAAGTGACTGATACATTAGGGTAGATATCCCTCCCAGACTCTCCTCTCTACACATAGTGATGAGACCAGCGCTTAAGCTCACATGCTCCGCTGTGGAAGATGTAGATGTACGTTTAAAAGTCTCATATGGCCATGTAATGTAGGACGAAGATAGTCTAGGCTGAAAAAGTGTCAAACGTATACTGTAGCTAGCGTCGGAATCCAAAGGTTAGTGGTTATATTTAAGCACTGTAGATGTTTGGTCCTCTGCCAAAAACAGATGTACCCTGTGGATGGCGTTGGTGCCTACAGATGACATGCATGATGTGCCTGCGTTACGTAACACCACATAGAATAAAATCACACGTCCACAGGCTTCCCCTTCTAACCTCGGATTAACTGATTCTTCATTTCATACACTCACTGTGCCTCAGATAACAGTACAGCTTTCAGATGACTGAATATTTTATGATATTTTATGCTCCATCGCAAACAGCATACAGACCTCCTGCTCTAACTGAAGGCTTCCTAGAAGTGTGTGTGTGTGTGTGTGTGTGTGTGTGTGTGTGTTGGATGTGTCAGTTTTCAGTCAGAGCTGTTCCATACCATGAATGGCATGCAGGGTATTCCTTGCCCTGTCAGGCAACCCCCTCTCCCCAACACACACACACACACACACACACATGCACAGGAGTGTTACATCACAGCACATAGCTTGTGCAGTATAGCTGGGTGGGGTGGGGTGGGGTGTGTGGGAGGTGTGGGAGGTGATACTGAGGGGAGTCTAGTGTCACCTGCTAGAATTCTTCGATGTCTGTCGCACGAGATGATGATTCCCTGGCACCGCTCGATTACATGTCCTACATGGGGTCTTTCACTTGTAACCCAATGTGCCCAATGCCTCAACATGGTCAACATCTATAAATTGGAGTCTATACAGCTATACAAAATATTTCTCCCTAATACGCCCAAAAAATGTAGTCATTTAGATCAACCATTTACAAAAAATGAGAAATGGACAAAATCAGCAAAATTAAGATTATTCTATCAAATATTGATTTCTAAATGAATATGGATTTGTTTTCTTTGCATTATTTGAGGTCTGAAAGATCTGAAAGTTTTTTACTTTTTGACCATTTCTCATCTGAAAAAAAAGTTCTAAATGACATTAAATTTATTTTTGATTTTGGGAACTGTTGTTTGTATGCTGTAGAATAAAACATAAATGTTAATGTTACTCAAATATACAGTATTTATCTCTAGTGTTGATAGTAAAAAGGGACTAAATGTGTGTTCTGGTCTGGAGCCGTTTTTAAGCAGACATGCTGTACTGTACCACTTTGATCCCTGTAGGCCTCTGAATTTAGCCCATCACACACACACACACACACACACACACACACACACACACACACACACACACTAACCTAGAGTAGCGGTCAGTGGGGGCATGGGGTGAGTGATTACTCACACACACACACACACACACACACACACACACACACACACATTAAGGTAGAGTAGCGGTCAGTGGGGGAATGGGGTGAGTGATTACTCACACACACACACACACACACACACACACACACACACATTAAGGTACAGTAGCGGTCAGTGGGGGCATGGGGTGAGTGATTACTCACACACACACACACACACACACACACACACACACACACACACACACACACATTAAGGTAGAGTAGCGGTCAGTGGGGGAATGGGGTGAGTGATTACTCACACACACACACACACACACACACACACACACACACACTTAAGGTAGAGTAGCGGTCAGTGGGGGAATGGGGTGAGTGATTACTCACACACACACACACACACACACACACACACACATTAAGGTAGAGTAGCGGTCAGTGGGGGAATGGGGTGAGTGATGGTCAGCCACTCTCTCTGCCCTCATTCCTGCTGTGGTCTGGGATTGCGCCGGACAGCCTTTAACACAACCCCTTAAGGCAGCAGGACACAGCTGCCTGTCTGTGTGTGTGTGTGTGTGTGTGTGTGTGGGATAGCTTCTTCCACAAACCCCTTAAGAAGCAGGACACAGCTGCCTGTTCATGACAGATGGGGAGTGTGTGTGTGTGTGTGTGTGTGATGACTTACTGATGGGTGCTCAAGTACAGAACTGTGTGTTAAGAAACGTGTGTGTGTGTGTGTGTGTGTGTGTGTCTTACTGATGGCTGCTGCAGCACATCCCTGTGCGTTAGAGACGTGTGTGTGTGTGTGTGTGTGTGTGTGTGTGTGTGTGTGTGTGTGTGTGTGTGTGTGTGTCTCTTACTGATGGGGACATCCCTGTGTGTTGCAGACATAAGTGTGTAAATGTGTGTGTGTGTGTGTGTTTGACTTACTGATAGGGTCTCCGGCACACAGACTGACTCCCAGTAGCAGCAGCAGACATGTGTGTGTGTGTGTGTGTGTGTGTGTGTGTGTGTGTGACTTACTGATAGGGTCTCCGGCACACAGACTGACTCCCAGTAGCAGCAGCAGACATAAGTGTGTGTGTGTGTGTGTGTGTGTGTGTGTGTGTGTGTGTGTGTGTGTGTGTGTGTGTGTGTGACTTACTGATAGGGTCTCCGGCACACAGACTGACTCCCAGTAGCAGCAGCAGACATAAGTGTGTGTGTGTGTGTGTGTGTGTGTGTGTGTGTGTGTGTGTGTGTGTGTGTGTGTGTGTGACTTACTGATAGGTGCTCCGGTACACAGACTGACTCCCAGTAGTAGTAGCAGCAGCAGCTTCATGCTCCTCATGGTTTCACTCAACAGAAAACTACAACTCCCAGAATGCAACAGCTGCTCTCAATCTCAGTCGCCTGTTCTTCTCTGTTCTAAGTGTTCTTCAGCTCATTCGACTGTTCCTCTGCGTTCTTCAGTGTTGTTCCGGTGTATGTTCCAGAATCTTCAGTAATGTTCCGGAGTCTTCTCTCCCAGTAGTTCTGCAGTCGCTCTGGAGTGTGTAAGTCAGGGTAACGTCCCTAGTGTCCGTACACACACACACACACACACCCTCTCTGTCAGTGTGTCTACTGTGAGCTGCAGAACTCTGTCTGAGCTGCTCCATGTGGCCACCAGCATATAGGAGCCAGGGGTGGAGCCTCTCACGTGTGTGTGTGTGTGTGTGTGTGTGTGTGTGTGAGCAGGCTACACGGCTACAGCCTGTCACTGTAAGGAAGAGGGTGGGCTGCTTTAGTGTCTAAGCTGAGCTGAGGTGTGTGTGTGTGTGTGTGTTCATGTGTGCGCGAGGTGAGGACATGCTTGATGTGGCGTTTGGTCGCTGACTCACTAGCACACCGTCCTCCACAAGACTATTTCCAGGATCCCCCCACCTCCTCCCCTTACACACACACACACACACAAACACACACACACACACACACACACAATCCCAGCTCTTTCTCACTGTATGTTCCAGGTCTGGGCCATGCTCCACGTGGAGAGAAGCGTGTATGTGTGCAATTTGGTCACAGCAGTCAAAGAGAGTGGAACTCGCTCACCAATACAGCCGATAAATTTGCTTTTATTGTATAAAAAAGTGCTACCCAAAAGTGCGTGCAAAACGTTTTCGGTCCCTCAGACCATCATCAGTGCAACCATACCATAGGGAGAGACTTCCTTATATAGGTAACGCCTAGTTGGCGGCATACATGTCAATCAAAAAGTAGACTAGTTCGGTTGACGTGTTAAAAGGCACCGTTCACCTAATTGGTAATGGTATAACAGTCAAAACAAAAAATAGTAATCATATATGAAAATGATAAGAATAGAAAAAAATAAATGAAAATAATAATGATAATAAACAAACACCAATAAATAGATACCAAGATAATGAGGAATGTAGTGGTGCATGATGCAGACATATCAAGTATAAGATTTAACAGTTCCATATGCCAAATTAATATATTGCATGCAGAGATGAAACAATATACAAAAGGCCTACAAGAAACAACTTAAATCAAAATCATCATTTAAACCCTTAGGATGCAAAGTTTTTAAATAAAAGATCCATTTGGCTTCACACTGGAGGAGAGCAGTGTGTGTGGTGCAGTTTCTCCTGCGGGTAGAGAAGACCCTATCAATACCCATGAATTTTAAGTCTGACACTGTATGATTCGCCTCAATAAAGTGACGTGCAACAGGTGACTTTACGTCCTTTCTGTTAATCGCGCTCCAAGCACTGCTTGGAGTATCCACGTTTGATGAAGTCATTGCGCATTTTAAGAGATTCAGTGTGGAAATCCTCATCTCTCAGACAGATGCGCCTGATGCGCAGGAATTGACTGTATGGAAGACCCTTCTTACTGGGCTCAGGGTGAAAGCTTGCCGCATGTAAAAGGCTGTTTTTATCAGTAGGCTTCCTATAGAGCGTGGTATATAGCCTATTGGAATCACGTACTGCCCAAGTGTCTAGAAAATGAATTTTGTTTCTGTCATACTCTAGACTGAAATTGATAGAGTCCACAAGATTGTTCATATAGCTATGGAAATTAGACAGTTCAGTTTCAGTACTATCTTGGATTTCAGGGCCAAGATGATGTTGAAATCTCAAAATGATGTCGGAATCACAATTCTAAGGGTCTATTTACCACAAATAATGTATTCATACATAATTGTAGTTGCTCTGGTAGAAATAATACTTCTTTAATACTTTTTCAAGATGACACGTGCAGCCATTTTGGATTCGGCCCTCTGGAAAAAAAATGCCGACATTTTTGCGAGGGACATGGGGGCTAATTTTTTTATAAATGGTCTATAGAAGCCAAAACAGTTGTCAAAACATATTAGCCAGAAGATGGTCACGGAAGTGAGGTTTATGACCCTACTATTAGGTAAAATGTATATGACAGGAATTGTAGGGTTTTTAGAGATAAGGTAGTCCCTTTCGGAGGAGGTGAGATATTGATTATTAAATCCTTCATGAATAAAATTATCTCTCTCACGTTTGAAAGACACCGTGGGGTTGCCCGTGAGTTTCGTGTAAGATAATTGATCAGACAATTGTCTCAAAACCTCCTGTTCATAATCTGAACGATTCATGCTGACAAGCCCCCCTCCCTTATCTGCACTTTTAAAAATAACATTACTGTTTTTGGCCAAAGATGATAATGATATCTGCTGTGATTTGCTACAATTGACTGACTTATTGACAGGCATAGACTTATAGAGAGCTTCGATATCTTTATCAACCAATTTACAGAAAGTGTCAATAGATGCATTACTCACAGGTGGTGTGAAAGTGCTTTTGGGTTTAAACACAGGTTTACTTGTACCATCAGGGTAGCTGGTGGTGGTAGGGGAAGCCGTGGCTCTGTCCTTGTGGAAAAAGTATTTAAGTTTCAAAGTGCGATAAAACCTAAATAGTTCCACTTTGGTTTGGAAAGGGTTTGCTGACGGAGTAGGGACGAAGGAGAGTCCTTTGTTGAGGAGGCTCTTCTCGTCCTGGCTGAAGGCATTGTTGGAGAGGTTTACTAGTAGTAGGTCACCTTCTTCTTGGAGCGGTTGCTCTGCCGTGTTGGTGGAAGATGCGTCTTTTCTCTTGCCCTTCCGCGCCCTCTTGCCCCTCCTGTGGGCCTTGTGAGGCCTGTTGTATGCTATTGTCGTGCTGTCTCCCAGTGTGAGTGCGGTGGATCTAAAAAATCTCCGTCTGAGTCAGATGGAAGTTCGGAGGCGCTGGATTCCGAAGTGGGTGCGTTCGTCAACTGAGCGCGTCTCCGCATGTTGTCAGTGGGACCTTTCAGCCATGGGTAGACGTTGTCGTTCTTGTAGTCAAGGGTGTCTCGTCTGAATTTGGCAAGCTTGGTTTTGTTGAGTTCTTGCTCGTACTTCTCAGTGGAGACCTTTATTTCTTCCTTGAGCTTGGTGAGATCCTCGGGCGACATCATAGACTGCAGTTGTGTAGTATGCGCGCTGATCTCAGTTTCAATGGAGGCCAGTTGTTTCTGCGTGTGCTGGATGATCAGAACAGTCAGGTCCAGAGAGGCCTTGTTCAGGATCTGGCACCACTGCTGGCAGAACTCTGGATCTTGGTGGCCTAAGGTCGGTGGTTTTTGAATGCGTAATCCCCTTGGAATCCGTTTGGCACGCACATATTCACTCAGTGTCGTGCCATGTAGGACGTATCTGGATTTCTTGAAAGAAGCTTGATTCAGTTTGCGTTGTATGTCAGTCGTGGTGGTAGTTGCCAGGAGGCCCTCGTTCAGTGTGGTTCGGGGAAATAAAATACTCTCAATGTCCGCATCGGAGTATGTGCGCGTCTGCGCAAAGTTCTCCGTAAGTTTGCTGATATCGGCATAATCGGACATTATGGACCATCAAATGTAGACGGTGGCAGCGTGGTACCCCAGAAGAAATTCACATGTAGAGCAGAAAGGGTGTCGCGCCAGTAACTCCAGTCCTGATGGGTGCGTCAGTTCCAAAAGTAGTAAATCCAGCAGTCAAAGAGAGTGGAACTCGCACACCAATACAGCCGATAAATTTGCTTTTATTGTATAAAAAAGTGCTACCCAAAAGTGCGTGCAAAACGTTTTCGGTCCCTCAGACCATCATCAGTGCAACCATACCATAGGGAGAGACTTCCTTATATAGGTAACGCCTAGTTGGCGGCATACATGTCAATCAAAAAGTAGACTAGTTCGGTTGACGTGCTAGTAAAAGGCACCGTTCACCTAATTGGTAATGGTATAACAGTCAAAACAAAAAATAGTAATCATATATGAAAATGATAAGAATAGAAAAAAATAAATGAAAATAATAATGATAATAAACAAACACCAATAAATAGATACCAAGATAATGAGGAATGTAGTGGTGCATGATGCCGACATATCAAGTATAAGATTTAACAGTTCCATATGCCAAATTAATATATTGCATGCAGAGATGAAACAATATACAAAAGGCCTACAAGAAACAACTTAAATCAAAATCATCATTTAAACCCTTAGGATGCAAAGTTTTTAAATAAAAGATCCATTTGGCTTCACACTGGAGGAGAGCCTGTGTGGTGCAGTTTCTCCTGCGGGTAGAGAAGACCCTATCAATACCCATGAATTTTAAGTCTGACACTGTATGATTCGCCTCAATAAAGTGACGTGCAACAGGTGACTTTACGTCCTTTCTGTTAATCGCGCTCCGATGCTCATTTATGTGGAAATGAGCCATATCACAGTATGTGGGTTTAGCTTACCTTATAGTGTGTGTGTGTGTGTGTGTGTGTTATATGTGTGTGTGTGCATTTGGCAGATAAGGCAGAAAGTGCACAGCAGTTATAAAAAATGATTAAACATTTAGTTTAACACAAGTTTTGAAAGAGATCATCTCATCTGTGTTTAATTGCACAAACAACAAATCTGCAACTATACTCTCCATAGCCTAATCTGTTTCCCAATAGCATAGTTGCAGATTTCTCCAAAGACTATTGTTTGTGTTGACTAGAGAGAGAGGGAGGGAGAGGGAGGTATAGATGATGGAGTGAGAGAGAGGGAGGTATAGATGACGGAGAGAGAGTGAGGGAGGTATAGATGATGGAGGGAGAGAGAGGGAGGTATAGATGATGGAGGGAGAGAGAGAGGGAGGTATAGATGATGGAGAGAGAGAGAGAGGGAGGTATAGATGATGGAGAGAGAGGGAGGTATAGATGATGGAGAGAAGGAGAGTGGGAGGTATAGATGGAGGGAGGGAGAGAGAGAGGGAGGTATAGATGATGGAGAGAGAGAGGGAGGTATAGATGATGGAGAGAGAGGGAGAGAGAGAGAGGGAGGTATGGATGATGGAGGGAGAGAGAGAGGGAGGTATATATGATTGAGGGAGGTATTATAGGAGAGTGTGTTTTGCTCAGTGAGTACATGTAGCAATGAGCCATAGGTTGGATTCAGACATGGATGGTGTCTGACCAATCACACACTCTGGGTTGGACTCAGACATTGTGGTGTTTAGCCAATCACACACTCTGGGTGGGATTCAGACATGGGTGGTGTTTAGCCAATCACAACATTCTATCTGGACAGGGAGTCATTAGCGATGTTTGAAAGTAAACGGCTTGTCCGCTGATTGGTTGTTGCCGTGGTACCCAAAGGCCTATGGATGCAGTCAGACTAAACAGTCTATGTGCATTCTATGTTCCAGTCTGGCTGCTCAGGCTAAAGACTATAATATTAAATTATATAATATTAAATTATTGACTATAAAGACTATCAACAATACTGATGCTAAATAATAGAGTATCTCGGCCATATTGATCTGCTCAAAGCAGCCAAAGACTAAAAAAAGGTTGGAGACCCCTGCTGTAATCTGTGTGTGTGTGTGTGTTTCTACAGTCACACTGGAGTCAGACATGTGTGTTGCGTTCCCCTAATGCAGTGTTTCTGCCCCCCTCTGGTCATATAGAGTAGAGTGTTCAGCCTGAGGAAACCCACAGTAGTGTGTGTGTGTGAGTGAGTGACTGTGTGTGTGAGTGTGTGTGTGTGTGTGTCTGTGTGTGCAGTGCAGTGTCTCTGCCCCCCTCTGGTCACTTTGGAGTGTTTCAGTCTGAGGAAACCCCACAGTAGTGTGTGTGTGTGTAGTGGAGTGTCTATGGAGTGCCAAAGACTAAAAAAAGGTTGGAGACCCTTGCTGTAATCTCTCTCTGTGTGTGTGTGTGTTTCTACAGTCACACTGGAGTCAGACGTGTTTGTTGCGTTCCCCTAATGCAGTGTTTCTGCCCCCCTCTGGTCATATAGAGTAGAGTGTTCAGTCTGAGGAAACCCACAGTAGTGTGTGTGAGTGAGTGTGTGTTTGTGTGTGTGAGTGTGTGTGTCTGTGTGTGCAGTGCAGTGTCTCTGCCCCCCTCTGGTCACTTTGGAGTGTCTCAGTCTGAGGAAACCCCACAGTAGTGTGTGTGTGTGAGTGAGTGAGTGTGTGTGTGTAGTGGAGTGTCTATGGAGTGTTTCAGTATAGAAACCCCATAGAGGGAAGAGTGTGTGTGTGTGTGTGTTTAGCCCAACATGACCCATGTGTGTATTCTCACACACTGGAGTCACACTTGTGTGTGTGTGTGTGTGTGTGTGTGTGTGTGTGTGTGTGTGTGTGTGTGTGTGTGTGTGTGTGTTTGTGTGTGTCCAAACATGACCCATGTGTGTGTGTGTGTGTTCCATGAGAGTGTGGTGTTGGCTGGCGTCTAGCTGTGTTCACACTTCTGGAGATCCCTGTGATGGACAGATGATGGAGGGAGAGAGAGAGAGAGAGAGAGAGAGAGATGATGGAGAGAGAGGGAGAGAGAGGTATAGATGGAGGTGTAGATGATGGAGAGAGAGAGAGGGAGAGAGAGAGAGATGATGGAGGGAGCGAGGTAAAGAAGGAGGGAGAGAGTGAGGGAGGTATATATGGAAGGAGAGAGAGAGAAAGTGAGGGAGGTATAGATGGAAGGAGAGTGAGGTAAAGATTATGGAGAGAGTGAGGGAGGTATAGATGATAGAGAGAGAGAGAGAGGGAGGTGTAGATGATAGAGTGAGAGAGGGGGAGGTATAGATGATAGAGTGAGAGAGAGGGAGGTATAGATGATAGAGTGAGAGAGAGAGGGAGGTGTAGATGATAGAGAGAGATAGACGAAGGTAAAGAAGTAAGACACACAGTAGTCGTTCCACAGTGACATAGTTAACATAGTTTATAGATGATAGAGAGAGAGAGGGAGGTATAGATGATAGAGTGAGAGAGAGGGAGGTATAGATGGAAAGAGATTGAGGGGGGTATATAAATAAATGTAGGTAAAGAAGTAAGACACACAGTAGTCGTTCCACAGTGACATAGTTAACATAGTTTATAGATGATAGAGAGAGAGAGAGGGAGGTATAGATGATAGAGAGAGAGAGAGGGAGGTATAGATGATAGAGAGAGAGAGAGGGAGGTATAGATGGAAAGAGATCGAGGGGGGTATATATAAGTAAGACACACAGTAGTCGTTCCACAGTGACATAGTTAACATATTTTATAGATGATGGAGAGAGAGAGGGAGGTATAGATGATAGAGTGAGAGAGAGGGAGGTGTAGATGATAGAGAGAGATAGACGAAGGTAAAGAAGTAAGACACACAGTAGTCGTTCCACAGTGACATAGTTAACATATTTTATTTCTGTAAGTGCCACTCATGCATATGGGGGGGAAGGGGGGGGGGGGGGGGGGGGGTCATTGTACAGCACTAAACGGATACACTGAGCAGTGGCACTGCGGCAGAGGAGGGCTGGGCTGCACCATCTTGGCCGGACGTGGGCCGGGAGTCAGCCGGAGCGGGGTGGGGGTGGGGGGGCGTCTGCACCGGTGGAGCCCCCTGGTGGCCTGGTGGTTGGGGCCCAAAGTAAGAAACCAAACGTGCAGAAACAGAAAGACAGAAAGGAGGGGAGGAGGAAACTACACATACCAGAGATGACAAAGACTAAATCAAAAACAGCAAAAAAAAAAATAAACAAAAAACAAACAAACAAAGAAAAAAACAAACAAACCTGTTGTCATAGAAACACTGAAACACTGAGTGCGGAACCATGGTACGGGGACAAGGTCAAAGGTCAAAGGTAGTGTCACACAAAAAGCCAACGCATTTTCATCATCACATATATACAATATAGATATATACACACGCCATACACTGCCATACGCCATCGCCCTTTGCTCTGGACAATAACAAAATACTCTGAGTCTGAGTGTGCTCTCTCTTTCTCTTTCTCTCTCTCTCTCTCTCTTTCTTTCTCTCCCTCATCTCTGATTGCCCCCCCCCCCCACCCCAACCCCCCACGCCCAGAGGAACAGATAGGACGACTGCAGACACATATTTACAATAAGCACAACATCAACACGGAGGAAAAGAGGCCTCACACACACACACACACACACCCCTACACACACACACCTACACTCCTGGCCAGTATGCTTTGAGAAGGGACCACAAATTCCTCAGGCTCACCCCAGTCCAGGCTCTCTCTATCACACACACACACACACTCACACACACACACACACACACACACAGACACACCCTTTCTCCCTGGGTCAGTAATCTCTCTGGCATGTACATCTCCACGAGGAGTACAAATGAGTTGTCTTCTTTAAAAATGGTTACTGGTAATCTCATTCACACAGAAAAGCACTAATACACACACACACACACACACACACACACACACACACACACACAGAGAGAGAGAAAGGGGACAACAGACCCTGTGGAAACTGATTGATCGTGCAAAGACATAGGTTCTCTCTCTACTCCACAGTGTTTGCCTTGCAGTGATCCCCACATGTTGTGTTAAAGGGACGTGTGTTAAAGTCTGACTAGACTGGGATCTGTGTGTGTGTGTGTGTGTGTGTGTGTGGAGGTGACAAGCCATTGACTGCAGGTAAACCAAATGAGCACCAGGTGGACGGTAACACGGCTGAATGTGTCGGTTCCGCTATTGCATGGCGTGAGACAGGTGGACGGTTAGACGACAGGGTGGGTGGTTTTGTGAGACAGGTGGGCAGGTTAAACGCTAGAGACTGTTGGGCCCACGGCTGCGTGTTGTGTGACGGGGGAACAGTGAGTTGGCCCACGGTTGAGTGGCGTGGCCAAACTTGAGCATATGCTGCTCGGCCCTTGGCAGCTCCAGATATCCTCTGACTGGGAGGGATGGAGAGCAGAGGGACGTTGAGCTTCTGTTTCTACCTCAGGCTACAGCCTGGATCCATAACCACTCTACCCACACTCTACCTAGGGGTGACCGGAAGGTTGCAGGTTCCAGCCCCTCTCCACCTGACCCCATTGAGGTGTCCTTGAGCTAGATACCTAACCCCAAATTGCTCCCGGTGAGCAGGTTGGTGCTTTGCTTGGTTTCCTCTGCCACTGGTGTGTGAATGAGTGAATGTGAGGAATGACATTGTAAAGCGCTTTGAGTGCTCGTAGGAGTAGAAAAGCGCTATATAAATACAGTCCATCTACGATTTACACTAACTGTGCGTTCAGACCGCCAGCGAGAAACGTCCAAGAGTTGCTGAAGACTCCCAAGAAACATCGTTTGGCAACAGCAACACAAGCGGTGAGGTGGGCCATGACATCAGCATTAGAACGTTCAATCCTGCTTCTCTCTTGGAGCCACACCGGGAAATAGATATTCTGACTTGATTGATGAACCGTGTCATAGACAGCTCGTTTCCATAAAATTGACTGACGTTGCTCCTTTCCATAAAATTGACTGACATTTAACTTTCCTTCATCGCTCAAGATGCCCAAGTTTTGGTAGATAGACAGTTAGATAGATAGACAGACAGATAGACAGAGAGACAGACAGACAGACAGACAGATAGAGAGCTAGATAGATAGATAGATAGACAGTGTGTGTGTGATCTTATTGGAAGTGCATATGTTGGGAAATCCTTCTTTCTGGTGGGAGACTTAACTGACTTAACATCAATACCTGATTGACACCAAATCATGCGCTTGTGAGTTGTTGGTCCGTTTAGAATGCATGTTAACAGATTTGATTAGTCAAAGTCATTAACAACATCCAGTGTGTTAGTGATGAAACGGGAGCCAAAGGTTTGTTGGATGAATGGCTACAACAAGCGTCTGTTAAGGGCATGGAATGCCAACATGGACATCCAATTCATCTTAAACCCTTATTCTTGCATTCTTTACGTGTTATCTTACATATCCAAGCCAGAACATGAGATGACTGAGTATTTGAAAAGAGTTGTAGCAGACACTAGCCAATCGACTACATCAGATTGTGATGAAATGAAACAGATAATGGAGGCATATTCCAAAAACAGGGAGGTCAGCGTTCAAGAGGCAGATGCTCGAGTGTGTAGCTTGAAGCTCAAGTCCTGTTCCCGTAGTGTGATCTTTATAGCCACGGATGCCAATGCAGTGAAAATGAGCCAGCATTTGCATCGTCTGAAGGACAGAATGCCCGACTCAGAAAATGTTTGGATCAATATAAAGCCCGCCCCCCTAGTTTGCTTTAGGAACTTGGCTAGCGTACTAGTAGCCTGGAAGTTCAATTCAATTCAATTTGTTTGTAGAGCGCTCAATTACAGTACATTGTCTCGTGGCGCTTTACAGACAGTACGGGGAGCACCCATAAGTAACCGGGGCAAGGAAAAACTCCCTTCGCTTACTAATAATTCATTTCTAGGAAGAAATCTTGGGCATGGGTCTGAATGCTGGCAGCCACCGTTGTGCCCTTAAGCCTAAAATACTCCAAGGAAGTCAGGCTCAGAGGGAACTCATAGTTGACTAACGTAAGTGCTTTTGGATAAAAGCGTCTGCTAAATGCATCCATCTCAATGTAAGAGCTTTGATTGGCTTTTGGGATTTTAGGCATTGGAAAATGAGTTTTGATTGGCTTGTGGGATTTTGGATGTTGGCCAATGAGCTGCAATGGCCTCCACTACAGGCGCCTCAAAGACGGTACTACAGCACGGTTCTAGCGTGTGAGCAGCGTGTTCCATGTTCCCTCACCGGCTGTTCTAAGCAGCGTTCCAGTTCCAGTGATTGGAGCTTGAGGGGGTGGGGAGAGTTCTGTGGCCTCAGTCACACCTGTGGAACCTGTCAATCTGTGTATACACACAGTGGGTGTGTGTGTGTGTGTGTGTGTGTGTGTGTGTGTGTACAATTGCGTTTTGAGATCAAGTTGACTGCTCTAGACTGATTGAGTTGTAGGGACAAAAAGGGGGCAACTCAAGACCCAACCACTTGTGTGTGTATTATTTATATCACTCACACACACACACACACACACACACACACACACACACACACACAAACACACAAACACCTCTAAACTCGCATCCCAAAACTGCAACACTCAACACTTCTACCACTGGCCTCTTTGGCACTATCAGCTCTTTCCAAATCAGTAAAAAATAACACACACACACACACACACACACACACACACACACACACACACACAGACTCATCAACTCATCATCATAAAGGAAGTCTTAAATGGGGATCGTGATTAGTTTGGGCGCTTTGTCAGGAAAACACACTGCACTATGTCCAGTAAGAACACCTGTGTGTGTGTGTGTGTGTGTGTGTGTGTGTGTGTGTGTGTGTGTGTGTGTGTGGCTGTGTGATTCACAAATGCAGGAAAGATGCTCTGATTGTCTCCGGGCCACAGGCTTAAAACCCCTCTAATGCAAAAGCATTCTCCACGGCACACACACACACACACACACACACACACACACACACACACACACACACACACACATCTCTGAACCCTGTGCAACTGCTTTGTGCTTATCACCCGACAATTCTGATCCTTACTTCGCTACATTATCCCTCCCACTAAACACACACACACACACACACACACACACACACACACACACACACACACACAAACACACTTTTGTGAACTGATTGTGAACGTCACAAATAGCACTGATGAAGCTTTGCTGGCCAATGAGGTTCTTGGAGACCAACAGAGGGGCGGGGTCAAGCTGAGGGACCAATAGGCAGCTGGCACTGAGGGACGTCAGAGGGGCACAGGGGTAAAGATTGTGTGTGTGTGTGTGTGTGTGTGTGTGTGTGAGAGAGAGAGGGGGGGGGCTTAGGACGGAGCATTTGGGACACAGTCATGAGTGTGTGTGTGTGTGTGTGTGTGTGTGTGTGTGTGTGTGTGTGAGAGAGAGAGGGGGGGGGCTTAGGACGGAGCATTTGGGACACAGTCATGAGTGTGTGTGTGTGTGTGTGTGTGTGTGTGTGTGTGTGTGTGTGTGTGTGTGAGGGGGTTAGGACGGAGCACATGGGACACAGTCATGACTTAACCAAACTGGTAATAAAGGGGATTGATTGTCTTCAAAGGAACAGAGTTAGTTTATCTTGTCGTTTAAACCCCGGCAGAGTCCAGTCTCTCCTTCTCTTCCTCCACACTTCTTTTTCCATCACTCGCTTCTGAGTCCCAACATCCACCAGTACATCAGTTTATCAGTTTATCCATTCATCCATCCATCCATCCATCCGTCCGTCTGGCATTCCATCCATCATCCTCTGTTCCGGCAGGCTGTTCAGTCTCGTCTCTCACCTCCTGGCCTGCTCTGCAGAGTGTGTGTGTGTGTGTGTATGTGTGTGTGTGTGTGTGTGTGTGTGTGTGTGTGTATGCATGTGTGTAGGTGAGAGTGTGAATGAGAGTGCGTGTAACTGAGTTGAATGAGTGTGTATGTGTGTGTGTGTATGTGAGAGAGAGAGGGGAGAGTTTAGACGATGGAATCCCAGTCGAAGTCGTCCTGGATGTCGTCTGCTGGCATCTGCCGCATCTGGAAGTTTCCAGGAGACACCATGTGCTGCTGATTCATCTGAGGATGGTGGGCTAGAGATGGGGGGATAGAGAGAGAGAGAGAGAGAGAGAGAGAGAGAGAGAGAGAGAGAGAGAGAGAGAGAGGAAAGAGGGGGGATTTTAAACCTTTTTTCTATTGGTATTTTTACACCAAATGAAAACACAGCGAGGAGGGGGAGCACACACACACGAGCGAGCGAACACACACACACACACACAAACACACACACGTGCAAGCAGGCACACACACACGAGCAACCACACACA
>JAODXP020000012.1:18901586-18904086 GCA_027497455.2 Sardinella longiceps | reverse complement strand
CACACACACACAGACACACACACACACACACAGATAGATACACTCACAGACAATACAAACACTCACCTCAGACACACAGACAGACACACACACACACACACACACACACACACACACACACACACACACACAATCATATGATGTGAACATGATTTTCAGTGACATTATGCACATAAAAATTTTAATTCTGTTTTCCATTAACAGTTGTAGGAATACAGAAATTCAGTAGATTATGGTTACTTCTTGCCAGCTTTCCTGGAATTCAGAATAACTACTCCAAGTGTGTGTGTGTGTGTGTGTGTGTGAGCATGAGAGACAGAGTATGAGAGAGAGTGCTTCTGCTTTCAGAACAACTAGCCTACTCCAAGTGTGTGTGTGTGTGTGTGTGTGTGTGTGTGTGTGTGTGTGTGCGTGTGTACTTTCTGAACTAGTACTCTATTTCAAGGTCATTGAGCGTGTTGTGACTGTCATGGTAACCACAGACACTTCACATGATGACACACACACACACACACACACACACACACACACACACACACACACACACACGAGTCATCAGGGATGCACACGAGAGCACTTGAATTGATGCTCTTTAAAGAGATCATCATTTAAACTAAGTATTTAAAATCAGGCTGTCTCTCTCTCCCCGTCACACACACACACACACACACACACACACACACACACAAGTGCGCTGATTGGGAACTATTTTACACTGCCTTGACTGGTGGTCTTTAATAGGGTAAGTAGATCCACAAGAACACTTCAATAATATCTCTCTATCTGATACACAGCCTGCCTCTCTCACACACACGCACGCGCACACACACACACACACACACACACACACACACACACACACACACACACACACACACACACAGCGGTACCTTCCAGCCGCTGCCGGCCTCTCTGTACTATGGGAACACACACACACACACAGACAGCTGTAAGTATCAGTATATCACACATACACACCTTCCAGCCGCTGCCAGCCTCTCTGTAGTAGGGGAAGTTGTCGCAGATCCACTGGTAGATCATACAGTACATCACACACACACACACACACACACACACACACACACACGACACGTACCTTCCAGCCGCTGCCGGCCTCTCTGTAGTAGGGGAAGTTGTCGCAGATCCACTGGTAGATCATACAGTACATCACACACACACACACACACACACACACACGTACCTTCCAGCCGCTGCCGGCCTCTCTGTAGTAGGGGAAGTTGTCGCAGATCCACTGGTAGATCTCGCTGAGAGTCATCTTCTTCTTGGGGGAGGAGTTGATGGCGAAGGTGATGAGCGAGGCGTAGCTGTACGGCGGCTTCCCGTCTTTGTGCTGCTGCGCCTCGTCCTGGTCCAGCGTGGTGTGTGGGTCCAATAGGCCGCTAGCGCTCTTCTTGGCCACGCCCCCCACGTGAGCGCCGCTCTGGGCGTCCGCCTTCTGGATGGCCGCACGCATGCTCAGCTGCGGCAGCCAGTCCATCGACGTCAGGCTGCTCTCCAGCTCCGACGTCATGGCAACCCAGGGGTCAGGGGTCAGGGCAGGGCGGGAAGGATGGAGGACGAGGACGAGGAGGAGGACGAGGAAGAAGAGGGGACGACAGAGAGAGAGAGAACTCCCTCAAGATGAGTTGCTATGACAACGGCCCACCTGTTAGACCTGGAGAGAGAGAGAGAGAGAGAGAGAGAGAGAGAGAGAGAAGGGGGGGGGTTAATACACCTGTATGGCATCATTATTTTCTTCTGTGTGTGTGTGTGTGTGTGTGAGCAGCATTTCCATGAGTCCAACCTCTGTTCAGAAGCAAACTTGAAACTTGGACTATTCGCGCTATTCACCTGGCGGCCATTTTGACGTAATTTAACTTAATTTGACGCTTGAGGTGTACGGAAGTTAAACGAAGCGCCTGCTCTTTTGGGAAACGGTGGAAAGTCTGCCCACGGTATGATTTTTTCCTCTTTGAGAATGTGCATTTCGGCACACAACAGTGAGGCGCCATGACAGCTGGCTGTGTAGCAACGGTATAGCCGAGTGTACCCCTGAAGTGTACCCCTCAACGTCTTTAGAACGTTCCGGGTGAATAAGGCGAATGGAGCTGTGAGGCTCCTGTTCCCCAAAGCACTTAATTACAAGACAAAGACATCCAATGATGTGGATGACTACACTAGCCAAACATAGCCTATATCACTAGCCCACACTACCCAAACATAGCCTATATTACTAGCCCACACTAGCCAAACATAGCCTATATTACTAGCCCACACTAGCCAAACATAGCCTATATTACTAGCCCACACTAGCCAAACATAGCCTATATTACTAGCCCACACTACCCAAACATAGCCTATATTACTAGCCCACACTACCCAAACATAGCCTATATTACTAGCCCACACTAGCCAAACATAGCCTATATCACTAGCCCACACTAGCCAAACATAGCCTATATCACTAGCCCACACTAGCCAAACATAGCCTATATCACTA
>JAODXP020000012.1:18866586-18874086 GCA_027497455.2 Sardinella longiceps | reverse complement strand
GTCTCTCCGCCTTTCCACTTCGCCTTTCTCTCACCATCCAGCATCCGGGAACCCAGCGCCTGTTCCGCGCTGTTCTCAAAATCCGGAACTACTTTGAGCATTAGCCGGAGAACGACGCATTGTTGGTCTGATAGTATCAAGCAGCGCATCAGTTTACAGCTTCACAGCAACATTAACTAGGGCCATCACACATTCACCATGAGTTATGTTTTGTTTGTTTACTTTCTTGATTCATGAAAAAAGTTACAAACTGGCCAACATGTTAACAGAGAAGATTATAGTAGTAATAATAATTATTATAATGTTATTATTAGTGTTATTACGCATTAATAATAAAATAATAATAAAAATGACTTATTTTCTGGCAATGATCTGAAATGTCTGTTGAATATTACAGTGTCCTAGAGTTGCTATAGCGCCAACTGATGTTTCCGCTCGTTTGTTACAGCCCCACCACTGCGTCAGGAATTGTTTGCATGCTTAGGTTCGCACTAGCTCTATCTCTGCAGGCCAATCTGCAAATAGGGGGAGGGCTGAAAACAAAAACGTTGATCTCGAACAATACAAGCCAGGGCCGAGTTCAACGCCCCTACTTAAGAAGCACACAAACACACACATGCACATAAAAACTCATATACTACTCTCTGCAGAGTACAGAACACCTAAACAAGACACACACGCACAATAATCTCTGCAGAGTAGAGTAGGCCTACAATACACACACTACTCTCTGCACAGCTCTACCTAAACAACACACACACTCACACTACGGACTACTCTCCGCAGAGCACAGACAACAGACAACTCACACACACACACACACACACACTATCTGCAGAGTACTACACACCTAAACCACACACACACACACACACGCACACACACACACTATCTGCAGAGTACTACACACTTAAACAACACACACATACACTACTCTCTGCAGAGTACAACACATTTAAACAACACACACCCTCACACACACACAACTCTCTGCAGGGTACAACACATAGACACACACACACTACTATCTGCAGATCACTACACAACTACAACACACACACTACTCTTAGCAGAGTACAACACACTTAAACACCACACAGACTCTCTCTCACAAACACACACACACACACTCTCTCTCTCTCTCTCTCTCAAACTACTATCTGCTATCTGCACATTTAACAACACACATCCTCACCCTTACATTTGTTTACAGTAACAGGTTTAGAGTCTTTGCGGTGGTTCTACAACTCTCTATGGGTCAACAGGCACACACGCACACACACACACACACACACACACACATACATACAAACACGCATGCAAGCACACACACACACACACACACACACACACACACACACACACACACACACACACACACACGTAGAGGCACTATGCATCTATTTTTGAGCTTAATTAATTTACATTTGTTTGCAGTAACCGTTTTAAGCCAAGTTCACATTACACGATTTTAGAGCCGATTCTGAGGTCGCAGGGTCGATTAGAAATCACAGGTGATCGTGGGGAAACTCAGCAGTGGATCTGCGAGGGCAAGTCGTCACGTGTGAACAACGATTTAGGGCAGTCGCGGGTTCAACGCAAGTTGTCGGGGGACATCTAGCATGTTAGATATTTGGAGAAGTCGCAAGCGATTTTCCAGGCAACAGCCAATCAAGAAACATGACTCACGTTGTCATCTTTAAAATTTCCAAACTCCAAAACCGTATTTGAAGTTGCACTTCTTCACCAAGCAATAGCCTTCTTTGAAAACAGTCATGTGAAGTTTACTTGCGAAAACGCACACAATTGGCCATCCAGATAACCTCGTCAAAAATTCTAAAATATTTTTGCGGCAATAACGAAGACGAAACCGTAGCTACAGACAACATGAGATCAGTGGCAAACTAACGAGTGGCAGTCATGCCTGCATGTAGCCTATAGTCAGAGACATTTAACCATGAACTGGCTCTGCTATAGTCTGTATGCTAACGTTAACGTTATGGTGTTGATTATACAAACGTGGACAACCAGCACACCCTAGGCTCTGTCTGGGCCAGGTCTTGTAGTGTGAACACAGAGGTCGCAGATCAGCCTTGCGCACGACCATGAGACTCCCTATACTAAAACTTAGCCTCCCTCAATGAACACAGAAAGAACTGGGCCTTAGTCTGCTTCACTGAACACAGAATTGGGCCTTTGCCTTTACTGAACACAGAATTGGGCCTTAGCCACCTTTACTGAACACAGAATTGGGCCTTAGCCTCCTTTACTGAACACAGAATTGGGCCTTAGTCTCCTTTACTGAACACAGAATTGGGCCTTTGCCTTTACTGAACACAGAATTGGGCCTTAGCCACCTTTACTCAACACAGAATTGGGCCTTAGCCTCCTTTACTCAACACAGAATTGGGCCTTAGTCTCCTTTACTGAACACAGAATTGGGCCTTAGTCTGCTTTACTGAACACAGAACTGGGCCTTAGTCTCTTTTACTGAACACAGAACTGGGCCTTAGTCTCTTTTACTGAACACAGAACTGGGCCTTAGGGTGCTTTCACACCAACAGCATTTGGTGCGCACCAAACTGTCCATTCGTACCAAAAGTCCTTAGTTCGGTTCGTTTTCGTTGGTGTGAAAGCGTCAATCGCACTCGGGTGCGCACTAAATCAAGTGAACCGAGACCTCCAAAAGAGGTGGTCTCGGTTCACTTGAATCCGTACCAAATACCAAACTCTGGTGCCTTCATTTCCTCCAGGAGAAAATGCCGCTACGTCACTCGGACCAAGTTTGGTTCGTTTGCCGGTGTGAAAACAGACCACACTGCTGTCTGTATGCTACATTGTAACAATTTCACTGCTTGGTCCGGACCAAATAACCAAACTAGTTGTGTGAAAGCGGCCTTAGTCTCTTTTACTGCACACAGAACTGGGCCTTAGCCTCCCTTAATGAACAGGGGAGTTGGGCCTTGGTTTTCCTGACAGTGTGAGTGTAGCTATTAGACTGGTGTTGTTGTGCCAGTCCTGAGTCTGAGCCTGACTGGTCTGGTCATTGTTGTTGCTGATCAGGCCTATGGCCACTGTGTCATCTGCAAACAGCTGCACATTGACTTTTAAATATTACTGAGGTGTGTAGCTTATTCTGTACTGTAATGGGTCGCGACTGTCAGACTGTGACCAAGCGAAGTGAAAGGATGTGAAAGCAGCTGGTCAAATCAGGCTAATAGCCAAGGAGTATTGGGTCAATTAATCTGGACATCCATCTAATTTGAGGGTCATAATGAGAGAGTGGACCAGACAGTGAGCATCAGTGGGGGGAAGGAAGGAAGGGGTGAAGGACATAGATATCATATATAGAATAGATTCTATATAATATTTATGGTGAAGGCATAGATATCATATATAATACGACATAGATATCATATATAGAATAGATTCTATATAATACTTATGGTGAAGGCATAGATATCATATATAATACGACATAGATATCATATATAGAATAGATTCTATATAATATTTATGGTGAAGGCATAGATATCATATATAATACGACATAGATATCATATATAGAATAGATTCTATATAATACTTATATGGTGAAGGCAGGCAATGTTACAGTGGTGAAAAATGGCTTAGAGTCTTAGAGTGAGTTAATGTGGAAACTAAAACGGAGTGAAGAGTCCAAGAGTGCACCAAGGTTCTGACAACAGGTGAGGAATAAACATGCACTTTCAATTTTGAGTATTGTTGCTGTTGTAGCACTCAGGACCCCGACGCACATCTAGACCGCTTGGAAAAAAGAGTATGCCTGATCTTTGTGCAAAATATACGTATAGTGTACTATGCCTGACATTGTTCAGCCGTCTTGGGGCAGTCATGTCAGGTGTGTGTGTGGGGTCTGTCTGCACTGTAGTCCTGAAGAGTGTTTGGGCCTATAGCCTGCTCTGAGTAATGGATGATAGAGGACTTAGAACATTGTAGGGCATCTCTGTACTTATTAATCTGTACAACATCTCTGTATTTGTGAATGTATTGTACTCAGTGGTTAAAGTGGGATTTGGCAGGAGGGGGAACTCTCATATTTTGTGTCTGGACAAACAAAGAAAAATGTATAGGAGAAGAATAGGATGATATTGTTCATTTATCTGAGGCCCTTCATTAAAAAAAAGTTAGACACCCCTGTCTTACACATTATTGCCGTTTATAAATATTCAAGGTAGGATACAACGCAGTTTTCGACTGTGGGTCAGAAACTGTAACTTGTGGATCGGTATTGACTGAAGTGAGATGACGAAGCTTTGAAAAATGTAGAATGCATAGCGCCCCCCAGTGTTCGCAGACAGGTAGTGTAGTCGTGAAGACTCCGGAGCAGCAGAGGGCAGTACAGATGACTTTCAGTGCAGGAGGGCTATGAGGTGTACAGAAAGGGAAAACATCCGAAGTAGTTCTGCGTTAGCAAGTGCAGCTTATTTACCTCTGGGGTCGAAGTATCTGAAAAAGACGAGACATCACCAACCTACTGGACTTTTGGCAGCGCAGAGCACAGCTTCTGTACCAGAAAACAAGTAAGGCTGTGAGTAACAGAAAAAACGTGCTGACATAAATGCCAAGAAACCTTAAAATGCGTTTCAAATATGTGTCTGACAGTCAGTCTCCAAGTTTGATCGACTTGAGGCTTGACTTCCTTATTTGTGGTGGCAAGTAGCATGGTTGGGAAAATAGTTCCCTGTACATTCCCTGTCTGGATTATCTTCACTTTATATAAGATGCGGTAGCGTAGAGGGGTCCTACTTGACTAATGTCACCTGTTCAAGTCGAGTTCAAATGTTTTTTACAATTCAAGTTCACCTTCATGGTCAGTCAACTTTAGCCCACTGAGTCGCCTCTGTCACTGTGTGCCGCTGTAACAAGCATGCCGATTTCTCCACCAACTGGATCCCTACCCTGTGAAAAGCCTATCAGCAGCACTTGTCACCAATAACCGGTAAAAGATGTATTATCTGAAATTATATAGAGAATTGTGGAAGAAGTATGTAAATTGTGTTGCCTGATCAGATTTTCCGATAGCTCGCATTATCATGAGCGAGAGTCTCGCAGAACAATGAAAGCGTTTCAAGACTAGGTTAACGTTACATCAAAAGCAACAAAATGTTCCAGACCAGATAACAAAGTATCAAATGCATGAAAAAGACAAACACTTGATGGAAATGTAGCGATTCTGTCCATGACGAGTGCTGCAGCTGAGAGCTTTATGACATCTGGACAAGCAGGGAAACCAGTAGAAATCGGAAGGCATGTCAGTCACACCGCCTCTAGCTGTGTGTCGAAGTATTTAATAATTGAAACGGATTTCACTTTTTTTCACACGTTGTATTTTTGTGTGTGTGACAGATAATGGCCGACGCCAAGCCGACTGCCTCCGACGCAGCTGAGGGGAGTCTGGCGGAGGAGTTCGCGGTTCCCTCGCAGGTGGAGGAGCTACGGGCTCGGATGGCGGAGTTCGCTCAGCGTCACGGGGCAGCTGGACGGCGCGTGGTGCTCATCACCTCCGGCGGAACCAAAGTTCCTCTTGAGTCCAGAACGGTCCGCTTTCTGGACAACTTCAGCAGTGGCCGAAGAGGAGCTTCCTCGGCAGAATATTTCCTGGACTCCGGTTACGCGGTGATCTTCCTCCACCGTCACCGGTCTCTGTACCCCTACACGCGCCTCTACTCGGGCATCAACCTGCTGGACGCGTTAACGGTAGAGCCCGAGTCTTCAGCAGCGCGGGTGTTGGTGGACCAGGGGGCTCTGCCCAACATCGCAGCCGTGCTGAAGCGCTACCAGGCGGTGAAAGCCGCGGGTTTGCTCCTTCCGGTGGAATTCAGCACTTTGTCCGAGTACCTTCATCTCCTCAAAGCAGCAGCCCAGGCTTTAAGCAGCATAGGTAATACTCACATACACACACACACTCACATCATAGTACCTCCCATCTCCTCAAAGCAGCGGCGCAGGCTTTAAGCAGCATAGGTAATACTCACACACACACACACACACACACAGTCACATCATAGTACCTCCATCTCCTCAAAGCAGCAGCCCAGGCTTTAAGCAGCATAGGTAATACTCACACACACACACACACACACACACACACACACACACAGTCACATCATAGTACCTCCCATCTCCTCAAAGCAGCGGCGCAGGCTTTAAGCAGCATAGGTAATACTCACACACACACACACACACACACACAGTCACATCATAGTACCTTCATCTCCTCAAAGCAGCGGCGCAGGCTTTAAGCAGTATAGGTAACATTAACACACACACACACACACACACACACACAGTCACATCATAGTACCTCCATCTCCTCGAAGCAGCGGCGCAGGCTTTAAGCAGCATAGGTAATACTCACACACACACACCATAGTACCTCCATCTCCTAAAGTGGCAGTGCAAGTCCTAAGCAGTGTAGGTAACATTACAGGAGGGTGAACTGTGTGTTGTCGGTCACATCATAGGTGCTTAATGGTGTTTTTTGCCCCCAATGGCACCTTCCAGGCAGCACAGCCTTAAAGGCACTACCTTTACCCTAACCCCCTCAACCCTCATCCTAACCCTAAACTGGGGGGAGTAGTGCCTTGTGTGTGTGTGTGTGTGTGTGTGTGTCTCAGTCTCTTGTGTTCTGTGTGCAGGCTCCAAGGCCATGTTCTACCTGGCCGCCGCAGTGTCCGACTTCTACATCCCCGCCTCTGAGATGCCAGAACACAAGATCCAGTCTTCAAACGGACCACTGCAGGTGAGATACACACCTTACGCCACACATGTGCTGCTGGCTGGGTGCACCCTGTGTGTGTGTGTGTGTGTGTGTGTGGACTGCTGCCTGGGTGCACTCTGTGTGTGTGTGTGTGTGTACTGCTGGCTGGGTGCACCCTGTGTGTGTGTGTGTGTGTGTGTGTGCTGCTGCCTGGGTGTACCCTGTGTGTGTTTGTGTGTGTTAAACCGATGTGTGGATTTCATTGTCTGAGTAATTCGAGCTGTGTGTGATGTCCATCCCTGTCTGTGTGTGTGTGTGTGTGTAGATAGATCAGTATTAAGATGGTTCCTAAACTGCTGCCCCCACCGGTGCTGTGTGTGTCGATGTCCTAATGTGTGTGTGTGTGTGTGTGCGTGTGCGTGCATCCCTGTCCTAATGTGTGTGTGTGTGTGTGTGTGTGTGTGTGTGTGTAGATCAGTATGAAGATGGTGCCTAAGATGTTGTCTCCGCTGGTTCGTGATTGGGCGCCGTCTGCGTTCATCATCTCGTTCAAACTGGAGACGGACCCGAGCATCCTGCTGGAGCGGGCGAGGAAGGCGCTGGACACGTACCGACACCAGGCGGTGGTGGCCAACGTTCTGGACACGCGGCGCGGATACGTGGTGGTGGTGACGCGGGTGGACCAGCACGAGCTGCGGGTCTCCGACGAGGACGCACTCAACAACGTGGAGATCGAGGAACGCATCGTCAGTAACCTG
>JAODXP020000012.1:18834086-18844086 GCA_027497455.2 Sardinella longiceps | reverse complement strand
TGATGCTGCTGAAGGACGACGACTACAGGGAGAGACATTCACAGAGTCAGAGACCACACACACACACACACACACACACACACACACACACACACACACACACAATCTCACCCGTTCAACCTTGTTGACTTTCTGTCGTCTCCTTTTCCGTTTGTGTCGCCTCATGAGCTGGGAAGAGGAACTCTTATCTGTGGAACTGCTCAGTCTGGGAGGACACACACACACACACACACACACAAACAAATCAGTATCCTAAAACAAAAAAACAGTATTATACATAAAGACATACACACATTACTGTTTTTGCCAATGATTTTCATACTCAACACTAGGCGGGTTTCCATCCAATACAAGTTATAATTTGCATTTAAGTTATGAAAATAACAAATCATTGGATGGAAACTCATTTCACATTTCAACTAATGTGAATATAGATCTAATTCGCCTGAAAGAGGTGGTGTAACTTTTATGCAATTCAAGTGAGATGGAAACAGTTGAACTCCATAGACGTCAGGTTGGGTTTGGGATCCCACAGCTGGTTGGAACACGTCACTTGATTAGCACAAAGTTCCCTTGTTATTCGCTTTACACACTTGATTAGCACTTTGTTACAGTATATCTACAATACCGCAGATCATTCATACCTACCAGCATATCCATGTTAAATAAGACAACTAAAACTGAATAGCACATTGCACTTTAGTACTGAATAACTGCACTTTAGTATTGTACTGTATTTAAGTTGGGTTTTTTGTCCTATTGTCAACCTGTCTTTTTGTCTTGGGAGGGTGGGTGTATGGTTTGTCTATTGTGTTCTTGTCTATTGTAATGTCTTTGTACTTGTATCAGATGCACTGAAAACGGCACAGAACAATTTTCCGAAAGGACAAATAAACTATCTATCTTATCTATCTATCTATGTAGTTATGGCCAGCGTAACATGCTACACATTGTTCTGTAATCCACTACTAAGGTAGCATACAGATTCTGTTTTATGATCTGAAATGAAATGCTTGACATGTAGAAATAGTAAACAGTACATTATTACACGGCTCTTTATAATGCTGTGGAAGCTCCATTCACTTCAATGGGACTTTCCAACGTTCTACGGTCTGATCTTTTTTTTGGGGGGGGCTTTTTGCCTTTAATCAGACAGTGTAGAGATGACAGGAAACAAGTGGGAGAGAGAGATGGGGTGGGATCGGGAAATGACCTCGGGTCGGAATCGAACCCGAGTCCCCGGAGTAATGGTCTGACGCTCTGGCCCCCCCGTCTGATCATTTTTCATTTTTAATAACGGACCGTTGCTAAGTATAACAGTGTGTGTGTGTGTGTGTGTGTGTGTATATTGACCTGCTGGCGTCCTCTTCCTCACTGTCCATGACGGAGCTGGACTCCAGTTCACTGCTCAGCATGGAGACGCTGTCACACACCATCGCTGACTCTGTGCTCACACACTCTCCCTTAGAGTGACCGTTCACACGCGGGACTGCACACACACACAAACACCATCAGATCATGGAATACAGACGTACAGACTGTCACTAGAACAAACAGAGGCAAAGGCAGTTCAAACACACACACGCACACACACACACACACAGCCACATCACTAGAACATATTAGACAAGGACAAGTGAATGACATAACATCTTGAGGTCAGAAAGCCTGTCCACACACACACACACACTTTAGACTGGAAAAGTCAGTGAAAGAAACGGTCACATACAAGATCTGGGGCGTGGCCTGGGTTCAGGGTGGCATCTGATTGGCTGGAAGACCCTGGGTAGGCGGAGCCATCGCTGGGTAGCTGTGTGTGTGTGTATTCTTTGGCTCACACCACAACACTCCAACAGAGTCACACCACCCATTCTTGTGCTACATGCACACACACACACACACACACACACACACACACACACACACACTATTACACACAAGCAGGCACTCTAGATCCTCTGCCGTAAATGAATGACAAAGTCATGGTAAACTATAAGACACACCCCAATACAGATATATTAAGCCCTCCTCACCCACACACACCCACACACACACACACACCACGCTCTCATCCATCAAAAACATATGCACACAGTTCTACAGAGATGGTGGGGGGTGGGGGGGGGGCTTCTAGATGAGAAGAGAAAAGGGAAAGAGAGAGAGAAAGAGAGAACAAAGGGAAGAGAGAAAGAAGGAGGGGAGACAGAGAGAGAGAGGGAGAGAGAGAGAGAGGAGGTGAGAGAGAGAGAGAGAGAGAGAGAGAGAGAGAGAGAGTGAGAGACACAAGGTTCTGTGTGAGGCGTTTAAATCTGCTGCTTGGAACATGAAAATGATGTGAAAAAGATTATTCCTTATGGGACAATAAATAATCTATCTGTCTATCTATCTATCTGTCTATCTATCTATCTATCTATCTATCTATCAGGTGTTGATAAGAGAGAAAATCAAGTAACTTTATTCCATCTCTCTCTCTCTCTCTCTCTCTCTCTCTCTCTACTCACACACACACACACACACACACACACACACACACACACACACACACACACACACACACACACACACACACACAGAAAAACAACTGGAGTTAAACCTTAATTTCACAAAAATGTCTCAGAAACAGGGCTTTCTCTGTTTTTTGTTTCCATAAGTAGTCACACACTTGAAATACGGTAATGGAGGAATAGTAAATAATGTTCATTCCTACTTAATGTCATATTCCATCTCAAAGCGCAAACCTGCCGCCCACTTTCTGGGTCACGCTGGATTCATAAAAGCAAATAAAACTCGAACACAAACTAGCCTCCAGTCGACCGTAAAACTCCATCTAACCATCTTACCTGATGCTGACAGACGCACACAAAGAGCCTCACGAGATAACGTTATCCAAACAACATATATCGAGCGCGCGCAAAAGCCATCCATTCACGCTCTCTCTCTTCCAGCGGCACGAGATGAACAGCATCATGAGCCGCAGCATTAGCCCGCGCGCTGCCGTAGCTTACCGAGCACTAACTTTGTCCTCGTGCACAACCCAACCAATCCATCTAGTGATCTAGTGATCTGATAAAAACACGCCCCCGGAGGAGAGAGATGTACCGGCATGGCACCGGGACAAACCGCAAAACCGCAAAACCATCCAATTATAGCAATCGACACACACACACACACACGGAGAGAGGGGGAGACAGTAGGCTAAAACACAGCGCAGCATAGTAAGCTAGTCAGAGTGATTGATTTTGGCACGCACACACACACACACACACACACACACACACACACACACACAGCTAGCTAGTCAGAGTGATTGATTTTGGCGATCGTACTGCCAGCACGTGCGTCTCTAGAGGAATCTAACAATCCTCATTCCTCACGGAGCTTTTCACGCGCACGCCTCTATGATCCATCTTCACACCTCTCGCGCTCTTCTCCGTTGGGCTTGGAGGACAGTCCGCGCCGCGAGAGCCCCATATCTCACCGGTGATTAGCGGCAGTGCGCGCGACAGCTCTGCCTGGGGCTCATGATTAAAAACCGGTGCTGCCTCGCGGGAAAAGCACCGGCATTTCTATCTTACTGTAATTAAGGCCAGTGGGTCGCGTCCCCGCAGAGGCTAACGGAAAGAATGTGTGTGTGTGTGTGTGTGTGTGTGTGTGCTCTACAAGGAGAAGGTCAGAGGAAAAACAGTGAATGTGTCGGACACGCTGGACTCAGGATAGATAATTTAGTTGAGCAAAGGACAATCCTGATCTTGAAACAAGCGCTGAGAGCTGGAAACTCCTGCAGTTAGTGTTCTATTTGGACTAGACTACATTCATTCAGAATATTAGATGTGTGTAGACCAGTGTTTCTCAAACTGTGGGGTGGGCCCACATGGCAGGTGGGGCGCGAGACATCTCTTTGCAATCGACCAACGGCTGCACCATGCCGCCCAAATTCACACCTATTCGTCAGATATGCGCATATGACAGTAAATTGAGCTTTCCAATGGTGTTTGCTAATTACTGTGATGAGGGGTTTGAGAGAAATTTGGCTTTAAATTAGTAACATGAATTCTAACATTGACAAAAATCCTGTGCTCGCAAAGTATTCCTCACAGAGATATTGTGCGCAAATTGAGCCTTCCAGGTGGGGCGTCAAAATTATTCCAAAGTGGGGAATGACAGAAAAAGTTTGAGAACCACTGGTATAGACACACACTCACACACACACACACACACACACACACACACACACACACACACACACGTACTTGCACATGTAGCACGGGTCTCGAACCCGCCACCCCGCAAGCTACAAACTCCCGGCGTGGGAGTGGGACGCTCTAACCAACTGAGCATAAAACCCAAGCTTCTAACTCAGCCATTAGAAGCGCCCATGGAATTGGGTGATGAGGATTTACACGTATTGCTGCCAAGGTAGCCGAGCTAGCTAGCCTCCGTTACACACACACACATGGGCACAAGGTTTCTGACCTCAGATGAGTAGGAAAGCACACATTAAGTCTGACAAAATCACACACACACACACACACACACACACACACACTCTCTCTCTCACACACACACACACACACACACACACACACACACACACACAGACAGATAACAGTAAGACAGTAATGCACATCTGAAGTGTTTGTTCATGTTCTCACATTCCTCTCGTTTCCGTCGGATCTTCTCCCGTTCTCGTTCCCTACGGTGGCTCAGCAGGGACTCTGTACCCGTCTCTGTGTCCACGCCCTCTCGAACGCTCCCCGCATTGGCACTGATGGCACACACACACACACACACACACACACACACAAAACATCTCGTTAGCATGATACACACTCTGTGTCCACGCCCTCTCGAACGCTCCCCGCATTGGCACTGATGGCACACACACACACACACACACACACACACACACACAAAACATCTCGTTAGCATGATACACACTCTGTGTCCACGCCCTCTCGAACGCTCCCCGCATTGGCACTGATGGCACACACACACACACACACACACACACACACACACACACACACACAAAACATCTCGTCATATACACACTCTGTGTCCACTCCCTCTCGAACGCTCCCCGCATTGGCACTGATGACACACACACACACACACACACACACACACACACACACACACACACACACACACACACACAAAACATCTCTTTAGCATGATACACACTCTGTGTCCACTCCCTCTCGAACGCTCCCCGCATTGGCACTGATGGCAGACACACACACACACACACACACACACACACACACACACACACACACACACAAACATTTTATTAGCATATACACAGCTGGTATGAGTACAAACACAAATGCACTCAAAGACACACACTCTCTCACTCACAGACACTCACTCACACACACACACACACACACACACACACACACACACACACACACACACACACACACATATTGCTCTGAAGGCCCATCATGGGTATGACTGTAGCATCAGAGCTTACTGTAACATTACTACCACCCACCAGGGGGCAGCACCTTCACACTAACACACACACACACACACACACACACATCAACATGCAGAGAGAGCGTGTTTGATGGTCCATAAGATGCTGCTTAACAGATGGAGTCACAGAGCCTTCTGGAATTCTCTTGTGCTAGATCATCCATACACACACACATAGACACACACAGACACACACACAGAAACTCTGTTGATAGTTTACACTTTCTTGCTAAATCAGCTTCCCGTGTTGAAGTAAGGACTGAGGGCTGTCCATGCAGTATGAATGTTATGTAAATGATTTAGAGGCACAGAGGCTTATTAGGCCATATGTGTATCTTCTACTCCAGTCACGCATGGCCATCTCCTCAGATACTGTAGATGAGCTCCTAGCTGCTCAGCCTCGTTCACAATCTGTTTTCACACACACACACACACACACACACACAGTGCTTGTGTGTGTGTGTGTGTATGTGTGTGTGTGTGTGTATAACATACTGGAATGAGGGGTCTGGAGTCTGTGTGTGTGTGTGTGTGTGTAACATACTGGAATGAGGGGGGTCTAGAGTCTCCGATATGTGTGTGTGTGTGTGTGTGTGTGTGTGTGTGTGTGTGTGTGTGTGTGTGTATGATGCCTCCGGTTCTCTCCTGGGTGGACGGCAGCTCTGGGTGTGTGTGTGTGTGTGTGTGTGTGTGTGTGTGTGTGTGTGACGTACTGGAAAGAGGGGGGTCTGGAGTCTCCGATGCCTCCTGTTCTCTCCTGGGTGGACGGCAGCTCTGTGTGTGTGTGTGTGTGTGTGTGTGTGTGTGTGTGTGTGTGTGTGTAACGTACTGGAATGATGGGGGTCTGGAGTCTCCGATGCCTCCTGTTCTCTCCTGGGTGGACGGAAGCTCTGGGTGACTCTCTGTACACATGGACACTCCGTCAGAGTGGGAGCTCTCCGCCAGCACCAGCTAACACACACACACACACACACACACACACATACACACACACACCAGAGAGAGAGAGGGTGAGGACTCGGTGCTGTTTAATGGGTTCACTCACACACACAGACACTGAGGACAGGATGATGTGCTGTTTAATATGCTCACACACACACACACACACACACACACACACACACACACACACACACACACACACACACACACACACAGGGTGTTTAATATGCTGTGAGGAGACGCATGTGGAGCTTCAGCTGAACAGCAACCATGAGACATAAATAAACACATTTCATTTAGGTCAACCCTCCAGCTACACACACACACACACACACACACACGCACACACACAGGCACAATCACAGACATGTATGCACTCATGCATATGGCCTGTGTTTATTCCCAATTATATCACATTGCACACTGTGTTCATTTTACAGTTTACATTTTACAGAGATCCCCACCCCCCCCATACACACACACACACACACACACACACACACACACACACACACACCGGGAAGGTCCTTTAGTTGAGGTACTGGTACATTGTCTCAGACCAAGATAATAATTGATTTGTTTGTCCCACAAGGTTTGAGCCTTGCACACACTTGAGTTTGGTTTAGCATAAGTTCAATACATGCAAACACACACTTCTCTCTCTCTTCCTCGCACTCTCTCTCTCTATCACACACACACACACAACAAACAGGACACACACACACGTTTCTTACCCAGGAGACCACTCTCCCATTGAAGCACGGAAGCTTTGCATTGTCATCAGAGATCTCTTCCTTCACCACCCTGTGTCACACACACACACACACACACACACACATAGGACACATGACACACACACACACACACAAACAAGGAGAAAGACAAATTCTTTGTCAAGTTATTTGCAGTGTGTTTGCATTCTTAATCCTCAACTCTCCCTTCATATCCTCACCTCTGTGTGTGTGTGTGTGTGTGTGTGTGTGTGAGAGAGAGAGAGAGAGAGAGAGAGAGAGAGAGAGAGAGAGATGTATGAGAGAGAGAGAGAGAGAGAGAGAGAGAGAGAGAGAGAGAGAGAGAGAGAGAGAGATGTATGAGAGACAGTATGTGCACACATACACACTACTTTCATACTATACTAACCTGGATAAGTATTGTATTGTTGTACTTTTTAATCTGATACTCCTGATATTGTCCTTTTGTTATAATGTACATGTATGTGTTATATTTACTTGTATGTCATTGCTTTGGTAACACTGCATTTGAACAGTCATGCTAATAAAGCCCCATTTGAATTTGAGAGAGAGAGAAAGAGAGAATAAACAAAGACTGTCAAAGAGACAACAATGTGGAACAGAATATAAATAAACACATAAACACATTTGGGACTCAGCTGTCTGCAGGTGTGTGTGTGTGTGTGTGTGTGTGTGTGTGTGTGTGTGTGTGTGTGTGTGTGTGTGTGTGTGTGTGCATGTGATAGTGATGCGCGGGTCATCCCATGATCCGTAGATAACTAGCGGATAACCCGCGAGTCGGGCGGATTCGGATAGAAGTTGTTTACATTATTGCGGAAGTTGTTTACATTATTGCGGTTGCCGGCGGGTGGGCTGGTGGGTTAAAAGTGAAAATACACATTTGCAGAAATAGGCTACAGCGCTATATGATGTCTGCAGGTGTGTGTGTGTGTGTGTGTGTGTGTGCATGACCAGGCACATTTGCAGAAATAGGCTACAGCGCTATATGATGTCTGCAGGTGTACGTGTGTGTGTGTGTGTGTGTGTGTGTGTGTGTGTGTGTGTGTGTGAGCATGATGTGATAGTGATGCGCGGGTCAGCCCATGCACATTTGCAGAAATAGGCTACAGCGCTATATGATGTCTGCAGGTGTATGTGTGTGTGTGTGTGTGTGTGTGTGTGCATGACCATGCACATTTGCAGAAATAGGCTACAGCGCTATATGATGTCACATTTCAGTCGTGAGGACTGCACAGTGACGTCCTTGTATTAGGGATCCCTGACACCATTTCTTTCTCTTTTGGATGCTGCAAGAGCATGCTGTGCGTTCCTGCAACCAGCGCATTAAGACAGCGCCTCTTCAGTCAACAGGTCAAATAGGTGTTTGTCCCGGCGCCCAAGAGAGATGTCTTCCATGCATGTGTGTGTGTGTGTGTGTGTGCGTGTGTGTATAAGACGCAGGTAAGATACACATCAAGACAGCGTCTGTTCAGTCAACAGGTGAAATAGACTAGCTGGCTCCACAACAGACACACAGAGGAGCGCTCTGTTAGCCTGGGACGCCCTCCTGGTGACGTAACACCTTCCGCCCTCCCAGTGACGTAACACCTTCGCCGTTGCTGTCGCTGGTCTGGCCAGCTGCTGATCGGGCAGGACTTCTGAATTCCCCAAAACTGGGGAACTGCCCCCTCTTGGTCGAGAACCAATCAACTTTGAGCAGATCCAACAGCTCTCAGTCCTGTTCAAACTATTCCCTTTGCGTGACATATGTCAGAGGAAAGAGTGGTGTGATTGGTTTTGCTTCGGCACCGCATTTTCAAACATCGACCAGTAGCAAACCAAGACATTTCAGTGAGGCGGGTCAACCATGCGCTTTGAGAAATTTTGTTGATAGCGGGCTCTTGGTCAGACCAAGCTAAGTTCATTCAAATCAGTTCTCAGATCTAATGTCACATTAGACGTTAAAGCAGCCTAGGCTATCAATAACCAGTGTGTTTCTCTAGTCCATGTACTGTATGCCTGCTTGTGTGTGTTTGTCCCGGTGCGCAAGAAAGAGATGTCTTCCATACGTGTGTGTGTGTGTGTGTGTTACATTAGACGTTAAAGCAGCCTAGGCTATCAATAACCAGTGTGTTTCTCTAGTCCATGTACTGTATGCCTGCTTGTGTGTGTTTGTCCCGGTGTGCAAGAAAGAGATGTCTTCCATACATGTGTGTGTGTGTGTGTGTGTGTGTGTGTGTCACATTAGACGTTAAAGTAGCCTAGGCTATCAATAACCAGTGTGTTTCTGCAGGCCCATGTATGCGTGCTTGTGTGCGTTTGTCCCTGCACCCAAGGGAGAGATGTCTTCCATACATGTGTGTGTGTGTGTGTGTGTGTGTGTGTGTGTAAGACGCAGGTAAGATACACAGAGCCATGGAAATGCAAAGTAATATTGTATTAAAGATCATCATTAAAACTATTAAGGAGGATGAAGTACACACACACACACACACACACACACACACACACACACACACACACACACACTATCATCACCATTAAAAGTATTAAGGAGGATAATGTATAAGCACACACACACACACACACACACAAAGTACACACACATCTTTAATGAATCTCACATCAAACACAAACACTTGGACATGAGGGTGATGGAGAGATGAATAGAGGAGTGAAAGGAGGACTGGAGGGATGAGTGGAGGAGTGGTGATGGAGGGATGAATAAAAGGAGAATTGAAGGGATGATGGAGGGATGATGGGTGGAGGAGTGGTGATGGAGGGATGAGTAGAGGAGTGGTGATGGAGGGATGATGAGTGGAGGAGTGGTGATGGAGGGATGA
>JAODXP020000012.1:18801586-18804086 GCA_027497455.2 Sardinella longiceps | reverse complement strand
GAAATGTGGATAGAATCCTTCATATCATTTTAACTCCTTGTGTGTGTGTGTGTGTGTGTGTGTGTGTGTGTTTAACACAAAGTCTGATGGAGATAGATGCATTCACATGTTATATCATCCTAAAACCCCCAGGTGTCTTCCCAGAATCCCCTGGACCCTTCCCAGAATCCCCTGCTGCCTCCTGATGTGTTAGTCGCCTTTCTGTAGTCCCTCCAGCTGACCATCAGCTGTGATGTCAGCTGTGATGTCAGAGCACAAGTGTCAGTCCCCACCAGCGGCACGCGAGTCATGGGTCAGAAACTGGGCGGAGCCTCTCTGTCTGACCAGTCCCTTGCTGAAGCAGGCCTGTTCTGAAGGATACCTGTTCTAGCTTCCATTTGGTTTGGTCCACCTACTGTAGCAAGATGGCCGTGCTTCCGTTTGGTCCACCTACTAAAGCAAGATGGCTGAGCTGATGGCTCTCTTTTCTTTAGGAAACTGCTGGAGAACTGGGATGGTGAGGAGTTTGGGTTGCCTCTCTGCTGGGCAAAGGAGGGGTAGACTAGAGTAGGTTTGGGCTGGCCTCTCTGCTGGGCAAGGGAAGGTTAGAGTAGTCTAGAGTAGAGTAGAGTAGACTAGAGTAGGTTTGGGCTGGTCTCTGTGCTGGGCAAGGGAAGGTTAGAGTAGTCTAGAGTAGAGTAGAGTAGAGTAGGTTTGGGCTGGCCTCTCTGCTGGGCAAGGGAAGGTTAGAGTAGACTAGAGTAGAGTAGAGTAGACTAGAGTAGGTTTGGGCTGGTCTCTGTGCTGGGCAAAGGAAGGTACCTCTGAAGACACAAACTGATGCAATTCTAGGGTTCAGGTATCATCAACCTCCACTCCACTCCTCACTGCTACCCAAGACTGCAGCTGCTCTGTGTCCAACCCAAAGAGACTCAAGGAGTTCTAGAACTGGTGCTCTGGGGATTTGTAGTTCTCTAGTACTTCTTGAGTTCTAGAACTGGTGCCATGGGGTTTGTTATTCTCTAGTACTTCTTGAGTTCTAGTCCTGTTGCCGTGGGGTTTGTACTGTTGTAGTATTTGTTAAGTGCAAGTCTTCACTGAGGTCCACACCAGCCGACATGTGTGCATGACATTGTCTTCTCTGAAGTAAAGTTTGTGTGTGTGAGTGTGTGATATTGTCTTCTCTGAAGTGATGTCATGTGTGTGTGTGTGTGTGTGTGTGTGTGGCATTGTCTTCTCGGAAGTAGACGTCTTCTCTCTCGTGGGGCAGGGGTCCACACTGCTCTTGCACCGCTACTGGAGATCAGGCCTCTGTTGCTATGACGACGGGGCCTGGGGTGTCAGTCGAGGGTCCCACCAGAAGACCAGCTCATGGGGGTCCCTCGCCATTGCCATTGCCCCAGAGAACGCTACACCTCCCTGCAACACACACACACACACACACACACACACACACACACACACACAGAGAACATTAGAGAGCGCTACACCTGCAACACAGAACACTTCAGAGAAGACGATAATCACACATTCACACACCCAAACATTACTTCAAAGAAGGCGATATTACGCAGTCGGCTGCACCAGTCCAGTGTAGTTTTGATGGTAAGGTTTGATCATGAGTCACATCTCAAACTTATAATAAAACTACTTGGTTTAAAACTAGAGCTGCATTCTGTTCCAGTGGCACCATCCCTTGTTAAGTAGCACAATGATTAGTACACACACACACACACACACACACACACACACACACACACACACACACCATCCCTTGTTAAGTAGCACAATGATTAGTAGCTACTAATGATTGTAGCACAAAATGATGTTTATCACTTACTGCTGAGGGGGGGTGTAAGTTTTAACATGTTTAGCAACCTGAAAAATGTACACTGGAACTCCGCTAAAATGGAACAAACACACACACACACACACACACACACACACACACACACACACACACACACACACACACACACATTGTACTAAAAAGGCTGGCTTCAAAAAACACTCCCTCCCAAACACACACACACACACACAGTACCAAAAACACTACCTCCCAAACACACACACACACACACACACACACACACACACACACACACACACACACACACACACACAAAGACTGTAATAACAGAGGGAGGGGCAGCTGATGAGAAGATAAAAATCTGAAACAAAAGGCTGGATGTTTAAATGCCAGTTTCCCACACACACACACACACACACACACACACACACACACACACACACAGTCTGAAAAGGGGACTTTGAGGCTTTAAACATCATGTTACGTAAGACATTTAGACCTGAGTGATTTGACTGACAGTCTGTGAGAGATGGGGCTTCAGAAACACCAAACAACCAACTAGTGGACAGGAGTGGACCGACCAGACAATGCAAAACACTGACCAGACACAACCACCGACCAGACAATGCAAAACACTGACCAGACATGACCACTGACCTCCGCTGACCTTAACGCATCCACTGACTTTAACTCTTTAACTTAACCACTGAC
>JAODXP020000012.1:18791459-18796459 GCA_027497455.2 Sardinella longiceps | reverse complement strand
ATATTTACAGATGAAAACAACATTGCTGGACACTGACCACACCATTTCCTCCAGATACCACTCACCCAGTTGAACTTGACAAAGTTCATTTTCAGCACATTTTCGCAATCCTGGTCTCAACTCCAGATATTAATGTTGTAGCTCAAGACATCTTTGAGCAGACCATTTTCAGTTAATTTTCAACCAAGTTCATTTTCAGTACATTTCCGACAAAGTTCATTTTCAGGACATTTTTGACAAATTTCATTTTCAGGACATTTTGGACCAAGTTCATTTTCAGTACATTTTCACATTCCTGGTCTCATCTCTAGATATTAATGTTGTAGCTCAAGACATCTTTGAACAGACCATTTTCAGTTAATTTTTGACCAAAGTCATTTTCAGGACATTTTGGACCAAGTTCATTTTCAGGACTTTTTGGACCAAGTTCATTTTCAGAAATTTTTCGACCAAGTTCATTTTCAGTACATTTCCGACCAAGTTCATTTTCAGTACATTTCCGACAAAGTTCATTTTCAGGACATTTTTGACAAACTTCATTTTCAGTACATTTTGGACCAAGTTCATTTTCAGGACATTTTTGACAAACTTCATTTTCAGTACATTTTCAACCAAGGTCATTTTCAGGACATTTTTGACAAACTTCATTTTCAGGACATTTTGGACCAAGTTCATTTTCAGGACTTTTTGGACCAAGTTCATTTTCAGAAATTTTTCGACCAAGTTCATTTTCAGTACATTTTCAACCAAGTTCATTTTCAGTACATTTCCGACAAAGTTCATTTTCAGGACATTTTTGACAAACTTCATTTTCAGGACATTTTGGACCAAGTTCATTTTCAGTACATTTTCACATTCCTGGCCTCAACTCTAGATATTAATGTTGTAGCTCAAGACATCTTTGAGCAGACCATTTTCAGTTAATTTTGGACCAAGTTCATTTTCAGTATATTTTCAGTACATTTTGGACCAAGTTCATTTTCAGGACATTTTTGACAAACTTCATTTTTAGGACATTTTGGACCAAGTTCATTTTCAGGACATTTTGGGCCAAGTCCATTTTCAGAAATTGTTTGACCAAGTTCATTTTCAGAAAAAATTCAACCAAGTTCATTTTCAGTACATTTTCACATTCCTGGTCTCAACTCTAGATATTAATGTTGTAGCTCACGACATCTTTGAACGGACCATTTTCAATTAATTTTTGACCAAGTTCATTTTCAGGATATTTTCGACCAAGTTCATTTTCGGGACATTTTGGACCAAGTTCATTTTTAGAAAATTTTCAACCAAGTTCCTTTTCAGTACATTTTCACATTCCTGGTCTTAACTCTAGATATTAATATTGTACCTCAAGACATCTTTGAACAGACCATTTTCAGTAAATTTTTTGACCAAGTTCATTTTCAGGACATTTTGGACCAAGTATATTTTCAGTACATTTTCACATTCCGTGTCCCAACTCTAGATATTAATGTTGTAGCTCAATACATCTTTGAAATTGTATCCCCGGGACACTACTAATCACTTGTTGAGAGGAGGCTAATCATTTTACAATGATGACTTTCTTGAAGCCTTACCAGATAACCAAGGCCCTTTATGTAACCATTTATAGTCTTTTGCAAATATGTATTACATTATACCCAATGCTCAAAGCCACTTATGAAATCATTAATGGTCTTGTGCAAATATGTATTGCCTTATACTCAAAGCTGAAACCAAAGAAAAACTTTCCTCTAGAGGAGGTGACAGTTACCGATCCTGAAAATTCCACACAAGCTGACGTCACAACGTGGGAGCGATGTATTTCCTCAGTGCGATCAATGCACAAAGTCATCACCCTGATATCTGCACCGTGGCACGTGTATAGTGGAATATGTTTCCTTTACAAGACTTGGATGTCTGGATGAGAGGACATCACAGCCATTGTGTTGCCATTTCCCTCAGACACAACTGTCACCTGCAGCCTGGATTCAAGACGAACTTTGCTGCTCTTTCACAATCATAAAACAAAGGCCAAAAGCTATCCTGTAAATAAATATATATGTACAGAATAAATAAACCACTCCTCCTTCATGACAATGACTCTACACAGTGTCTTTAATGAAATTAATATTTCGGTAGTTGTCTCCAGTCTCTCTGGGATAACCATACCCTCAAACACGTCCTTGCAGGGCCCACACAGGTCCCATGCTGGCTTTCTTCAGGTATGGTGGGTTAGGACCAGCCCAAACCAAACCCTAACAGGGCCAGAATGGGCTTGTCCAGGTCAGGCCCAAAAGCCTTTGGGTTCTGTGTTGGCCTCCCACATTCAGGCAATTGCCCACTGAAAACCTATGCGGGCCCCACATGTGCCTAAAGAGAGGGCAAAGTGAGGGGCCAGTACTGCGGGGCCAGCGCTTTGCCGATGCGCAAATCCTGACGGGCCCACTGTGCCAGCCAAAAGTGAGCCCAAGAGGGGGCTCCTGTGGACTTGCTTGCTGGGTAACCGTCCCAGAGACCAAGCCCTCGTGGGCCTATTTTGAGCTCACTTTTGGGCTCACTTTTGGCTGGCATAGGGCCGCCACATAACCATCCCAGAGAGCAAGCCCTCGTGGGCCTCTTTTGGGTTCACTTTTGGCTGGCATAGGGCTCTCGCGGTGGGCCTGTGAGGACATGCTCACTGGCAAAGTGCTGGCCCCGCAGTACTGGTCAGGAAAAGGCAAGGGACAAACTTTGCTGCTCCATCACAGTCATAAGACAGAGGCCAAAAGCTATTCTGTATGTGAGTGTGAGAGTTATATGTCCTCAGATATCAATGTGCGTGTGTGTGTGTGTGTGTGTGTGTGTGTGTGTGTGTGTGTGTTTAGGATAAGATGAAACATTTGGAGCTGGAGCTGGAGGAAGAGAGGAACACCGTTGAGCTGATGACTGATCGCATTAACCGGAGCAGAGATCAGGTGGGACACACGCACACACACACACACACACACACATACACTCGAACACACACACACACACACACACACACACACACACACACACACACACACATACACTCGAACACACACACACACACACACACACACACACACAGCTCATTAGAGAAATAAATTGACCATGTCACAGATCAACATCTGACCATTACAGCTGTTTATTAAAGTGTGGATTCTAAATGCATGACCTAATGCCTGTTAATGAGCTGTGATTGCACCTTGTCTTGTGTCTGAGTGTGACCATTAAACCCTTTCTCTCTCCCCTACACACACACACACACACACACACACACACACACACAGATAGAGCAGCTGCGTTCTGAACTGATGCAAGAGAGGTCTTCCAAACAAGACCTGGAACTGGACAAGAATGCCCTGGAGAGACAGGTATGATACACATACACACACACACACACACACACACACACACACACACACACACACACAGTTTCTCTCTTTCACTTTTCCTTGGTCTCTGTCCCTCTATCAATCTGTCTGTCTTTCTCTCGCTCTATCTCTCTCTCTCCCTCCATCTCTTTCTCTCTTTCTCTCGCTCTCTCTGTCTGTTACTCACACAAACACACAGTCAATAAACATATACTTGCAGTACTCTTGCCCCACTTTCCTCATACCTTCTTAACATTATGCCTCAATTCCTTCTCTCTCCTCTCTCTCTCTCTCTCTCTCCCTCCCTCTCTCTATCTATCTTTCTTTCTTTCTCTCTCCCTCTCCCTCTCTATCTCTATCTCTTCCTCTCCCCTCCTCTCTCTCTCTCTCTCCCTCTCTCCTCCCTCCGCTGAAGGAGTTTAAGAGTCGTGTGGCAGACATGGAAGGTCAGAGTCGCTCCCGTCAGGCGTGTCTCAGCTGGAGAGTAAAGTGCTGGATCTGGAGGAGAGGCTGCACAGTGAGGAGAGGTGGGATAAAACTACATTACCCACAATCCATCTCACCCACATTCACAAGACACTTGATATATATTCCATCCAATTGAAACAACTTGGTGAACTGATCTGTGCGTGTGTGTGTGTTTTTGGCTTTGTGTGTGTGTGTGTGTGTGTGTGTGTGTGGGTTTGCCTGTGTGTTTGCCTGTATGTGTGTGTTTGCCTGTGTGTGTGTGTGTGTGTGTGTGTGTGTGTGACAGGGAGAAGAACGCAGCTCTTTCCTCACAGCGTCGCTTGGAGAGGAAGCTGAAAGATCTCAATATGACACTGGATGAGGAGAGACATCAGTACACAGAACAGAGAGACCAGGTAACACACACACACACACACACAAACACACACACACACTTACCAGCATCAGCTATAAACTTCTCCACAGAGTTGCACACTGTGAAAAACCCAAACACAAGGGAGAGAGTAAAAACCAATGAACATGGCAGAAAATCAACTTAATCACCAACATTTATGTATTGTGTGTGTGTGTGTGTGTGACTGTGTGTGTGTGTGTGTGTGTGTGTGTGTGTGTGTGTGTGTGTGTGTGTGTGTGTGTGTGTGTGTAGCTGACCCTGCGTGTGAAGGCGCTGAAGCGTCAGGTGGATGAGGGGGAGAGTGAGGTGGAGCGTCTGGAGGGACTGTTCATTAACATTGTTATATATATATTGTGTGTGTGTGTGTGTGTGTGTGTGTGTGTGTGTGTGTGTGTGCAGCTGACCCTGCGTGTGAAGGCGCTGGAAGCGTCAGGTGTGATGAGGGGGAGAGTGAGGTGGAGCGTTTGGAGGGACTGTTCATTAACATTGTTATATATATATTGTGTGTGTGTGTGTGTGTGTGTGTGTGTGTGTGTGTGTGTGTGTGTGTGTGTGTGTGTGCAGCTGACCCTAGGTGTGTGAAGGGCGCTGAAGCGTCAGGTGGATGAGGGGAGAGTGAGGTGGAGCGTTTGAGAGACTGAGGAGAAAGGCACTCAGAGAGGTGGAGGAGCAACAGGAGCTCAAAGGAGGCCCTGCAGTCACGAGTCAACACTCTAGAGAACGAACTCAAGTAAGTGTGTGTGTGTGTACTGTGTGTGTGTGTGTGTCTGTCTGTC